>VZTG01006781.1:788884-997969 GCA_013397845.1 Melanocharis versteri
CGGGCCCCAGCGCGGCGCGGCTCCAGGCCCGGGCCGAGGGCGGGCTCGGGGAGGGCGAAGCGGCGGCTGAAGCGGGGCCGTGAGCGGGCCCGCCGAGCCTCTCCGTCAGCTCCTCCGACACGGGCCCTCAGCGCAGCGTGGGTACCTCCGCGCTGGGAGGTGCTGCAGCAGGGCATCCCTCGGGCGGCGATCCTTTCAAAGGGAGAAGGAAATCGTGTTGCTTTGGTGGATACAAATCCACCATGGTCCGAATTGGGAGGAAAAAGTAGTAGGGTTCAGAAACAACATGCACTGAAATCCATTTAAAATTAATTCGGGTATATACCGTCATGTGGGGAACATTATGCTCATAAGTATTATCATTTAAATGTATTGAACTGTATATTTCCTTCGATTAGGTTATGTGAGAATGTATCTGTATATCAACCATCTGCACTTGTCATAAAATTAATGGCTCATATGCTGCACAGTGCTTCATCTTCCCTAAAAAATTGGGTATGTCAGTGTGGCTTGATTAGGCATTCTGTCACAAAGTCTGGAAGTTGGCTTGATAAATGCCCATGTAATTAAATGAGAGAGAGAGAACTGAACAGTGGGATCCCCACAGACTGGTTTTAGGTCCAGTGTCAGTGTTTGTCACAGTGTCATAACTGTTCATGGGCAGTGCACGGCTGAATTTCTCACGTGGCCCTCATCCCACAATTTTGCAGCCAAAACCACAGACTCCCATGAAATTCTTCTCAGAACATAACAGACATTGCCTTTTGTTTAGTCCAGACAGCTCAGTTTCCTAGACTGAAATTGCAAAAAAGGAAGTATATGTTTACTGAAATCAGCAAAACTTTGATCAAAAGAAAATTATATTTTGTCTACAGAAGTTCAGGAAATTCTCCAGGAAGAATAAAATTAATGCACAATTAAATAATGGGGGGACATACAGCAAACTCAAATTTGAGGCCGCTGTGTACAGCTGTAGTGACAAAAGTACAGTAAAAACATGAGATTCAGACTTGCTCGTGACTGATGGATATTCTGGTGGTGCTTTGGGGCTCCAAATAAGATTAATTCCCCATTTTACTAAGTCTTTTTCATACATTACCACCTCAGCATAGTTTAGCCCCTGCCAAAATGTTCTTTCAATTTAAAAAGTGTATGTTACTGCTATAATTTAAGTGATTTGGTGGCATTCATCCAAAGACAATGTGCTGCTATTTGCAGAAGTATACAATGTGAAAAAGCACTTCTCTCTTTGAACATTTTTCAATTAACTGTAGTCATTGTGGAGGTCTCATGCTTCTAGTGGCAGGAAACCCATCCAGAAATAAGGCAAGTGAGGCTTTGTGGTGTCCTTTTAACTGCAAAACTTGTCTCATGCATCATGTTATCTGCACGGTCAAATGAAAACTTGAATATAAGCAGGATAACTCTTTGATAACTTATCCAAACCACTTCATCTTACGATGGGTTTCAAGATATTTTGACTCTTTCATGGGTCAGCAAGAAAGAGAAGTTTCTGAGAAACAGCAACGAACTAAAGGGGCTGCCAAAATAAGCTCAAAAATATGTAAGTGTATTTATTATTGACTTAATGATGATTTAAATAATTTATTTTAATTGCTTGATTTGAAATCACTCCATCTTTTCATAGCTTCACAACCCATATGCGCATCTTTCAGTCATGGCCTGACCTTTTCTATTCCAGCTATTTCATTAACACAGTGTAATATTCTGTGTGAATTATTCTTGTTTGCAGGATATGGTATCGGTTAGATTTGTTAATGTAAAGGAGCAGTGTATTGTTGATAAACTGTTGGAAACCAAATTAGCTTTATCTTGCAGCTAGCTGATTGCATTATTTCACTCATGGGTATAATACTCCTCTAAATATGCTAATTTCACTCTTTTCTCCGTGTGGTGACATTTTTACTGTTCTCATTACTGACATTTGTAATATTTGAGGTGGGGAAATTTTTCTTGCTTTAACCTCATTATAATGTAGCTAAAGAGATTTGAATATTATCAGATGAAATGCACATATATTCAGGCAAGCAGAAAGGTTATTTTCTCTCCTGGCCCATAACTTTCATGTCTATAGGAGGTCTTGCATGGGCTGAATGACACTTAGATTCAAAACTGTGATGCAGGTGCCTATCCAGGTACTACTTGCCTAAGCACAATGGTGTCTCCATTGGTAGGTGCCTTCATTTCCAACCTGCAAGCTCTGATGGTGGTTTTGTGACCACGTTCATGCCTGTCTGCCCTGAAACATTCTGGAATTCATGCCTGTCTGACCTGAAACATTCTGGAATTCGTCTTAGGAGGAGATGGTCGCCTGGAGCTCTGATAGACTAGTGGTGACATAAAAATTACGTGGCTGAGGCTGGTTTTGCTTCCAAATGCTCTTGCCATCCCCGAGGCAGGGCTGGTGGATCTGCTTACAGGTTGGCACCTGCAGTGTGCCGATTTAAGATTGGCTTATTAATATAAACTGAGGCTTTGATGAGTTTGTTGTAGCCCTGAGGCAGCTGGAGAGCCTAGTTCAGCTAAAACACATCTATCATGTAATGGTTGAGCTCAGCAGTCCAGGAGAGCATCCCCCATGGGACAAACCCCAATTCCTAGCACATTAGGAAGTGCCATTTGCTCTCTCCTGTCACCATGGTTTTGACAGATTTGCTCTCCATGTGACATTCTTCAGAGAGATTCAATGAACTTCAGAGTCCCCTTGGTTCTTACACCTTTCTCCCAGCAGCTCCTAATGTCGTGTATACCATCTTGTCCTTTCTTGTGTCAACTCGTACTTTGCAACGTGACAAGCATGCGATTGCATACCTATAAAGGTTAGAAGCAGTTTGGTACAAAATGGGCAGAACCCGAAATTAATTCAAAGATTGGAAAGTGATATTTAGCCAATTCTGAATATTCCCTCCAGCATTTTAAAAAAGATCTCTTTACCAGGGATTTCCCTCAATTTCTAGACTTCAGCTGGAGTTGTGACAGTGCAGTTTCAGAGCTGCCATAAACAAGACTGGTATAGCAGGGAACTGTAATGGCTGTGTTCTTTACACCCCGTCTTGAAAAACACCTCTGAAGGTGAGCCTGTGAGGTGTGAGCAAATCCTGTTCTTCCTTCCTCAAGTTTTTACATCCCTTTTCTTCTAGTTGCTCAGGAACAGGTTGTTTGAAATCTGCTCTGTCTTGGGCTTGGTTTGGGCACCTTTCAATCTGTGTATTCAGTAACTTTCAGCATCTTTTCTTGCCTTTCTTTTTTTACTGAGAAGTAGGTAAACTCCAGCTCTAATGTCATACAATGATTTCCTTGTTCTTCAGGTTTTACAGTGCTTCCTTTTCCTTTTTTCTAGTATCAACGAGAAGCAAAAATAAAGACCAGACATCTTGAGCTTATGAAAGCTGAACAGTTTTATTCTTAAATTCAAACTTCAGTGTTTTCCAGTGGGGAATTCATCTGTCTCTTTTGATTGCAGGCTGTGTATATTCCCACTGGAAAGTGGCCATTGTAGAGTAGATGATTCCAGGTTTGTGGTGAGCCAGAGCCCATTGTAAGGTATTCTAAGGAGAGGTGAGGTAGCTCCTTTTTTTTGTGGAGTCTACCTTTGTGGCTGGCTGATGAAAGACATGTCGCTAGGTTCCCTGTACACCACACTGTAGGTTCTTTACTGCAGCTCTCAAAAGGAATATGCAAAAGTCACATCTGACTTGGGCTTTGAGCACATTTAAAGCATTTTGTGCTCCGTTTCTGCTTGTTCTGCCATTCATCACCTGCGTAATGATGAACATGTAAGTGATGATTGTATCTTCTTTGACGAGGAGGTGGAAGCTACATGATGTCTTTCATCAAGGTAATTTTGTTGGCTACTTCCCTACCTCACTTAGCCTTCAGGCTCTCTGTCTTAGGCTCCCTGTCTCAGGCTCCCTGTCTAATTGCCTAAGCACAATGGGGTGTCCATTGGTAGCCTAAAAGGGAGGTTATGTTGGAACTCCAGCTTCAGCAGAGTACTGCCCCTGTGTTGTCTCATTTTATTCAGGGCCACCACGTGCATGTAACCGCAGATGGCATCAATAGAGTATTTTACACCCCAAAGTTATGTTAAGGAAATTCAGTTTCAAAGGCTGATGGTTTCCTCTCTTCCTGAAAACCTGAAAATTATACAAATGAACTGAGTCACAGGGATGGTGGAGGATGTTAGGCTTGAACTGGGAAATACAGGGTGAAAATCTCCACCGTCTCCTTGCGCTAGGACTGCCTCAGTGCAGCTCTCATTGTCTCTGATGCCAGCAAGAAGAGATAGTCATGGTGCTCTGGTACTGGTCTGTCTGTTGTGTCTCTGGTGCATGTATTTCTCATTTCTTATCAGACTGTGCCATTGTTCTTCTCTTGTCTTACATCGAAGCAGCAAGGGGTAACTTAATTACCGCTCTGCTATAATTAGCAGTGTAGACATTAGGGAGTTTGTTTCTGTTGGTCTGGTCACGTTTAGCTGTCATACAATAGGTATGCTGTGAGCTGTGCGAATGAGTCTTCTGAAGACCTGATTGTCTGGGTCGGTGTTCAGGATCAAATGCATATGGAGGGCATAAAACTCAGAAAATGTTGTTTGTCTCTTTGAAAATGTGACCCTCTCATGTAATTCTATATAGAAAGAAGAGGCTGAATTGATCATTTCTATGTCTGTGCTTTGCTCAACAGGGACATATATGAATAAAGTTTAAACTATTCTATGCTTTGTGATCACAGACACAATGAAATTCTTGGGAGTAGATACAGTAGCATGAGATTTTGGGTTCTGTAAGGGTATTTTAAAAAAGAGCAATGGTAAGGTAGTTTAGATGTCTTGGTATAAAAGTGCAACTTTAACCTTTTGCAGTTTTATTATTTTGCTATTCTTCAGGGGATTATCTTAAATTTCTATGTGCCATGTGCTTTTGAAGACCAGACATAAAAGACATCATTCCCTCTGATACTAGTGTTATATCAGACAATAGTGAGTAGAGTGATGTTAATGTTTAAAAAGAATATGAAAATATTGAAACTCCTCTACTGAAAAGAGTTTTCCATATATACAGATAAGTTGAAAAATACTGAGTTTTCATAGATTTTGCATATTGCAAGAAACTTCCAAGATTTAAAGCACCAGCACTGCCATAGTTTGTTGTATAATTAAAGGTCACCTTCAGTCTCCAGAAATGCAGGTGCAGCTGATTATAACAGGAGTTCCTGGAGATCTGAGTAGACACTTGGACCTGCAGTCCTTGATCTTTTCTGATAATTAGTCTTGGTGTTTACAGATAAAGAAACTTTGTAGGCAGTTGTTATTTGAAAAAGAAAAGAGAAAGGAAATCTCTGGAGGGAAAATGGTAAAGATACACTGACACCACTAGCAGCAGTTTGTTGTATTACAGAGTTGTGATATACGAGCTTCTGTGTAAAAAGGCTGTGCTTTGTCAACTAAAGAGTTTCTTTTAGGTTTAATAGTTATATTAAAAAACAGAACTAACATGAACGAAATGTTAAGGTTGAAAATTAAGTTAGAAAACATTGGTAGTTCACTTTTTTGGGAGCTGTTTTGGTCAAGTATATCCTTGACATTATGTCAAAGCAGTATTTTTACAGTCTATATGAACCCCAGGATTCAAAACATACACTGTTAACAGTTTTTTCACAGACAAAATTCATTGCAGCATGAGAACCTTTATAAACTGAAATAGCAATTTGAAGCAAAGATTAAACGCACTTCTGCTTGTTTTACCCATGCTGAAAGAAATGGAATGATGTAAACAATGGAATAATAGCTATGCTTTTTCTTTAGTATTCCTATAATAATGGCAATCCCTGAATCTAATACCCTTATTGTGCTTTTCAGAAACTGTTCTTGAGGTCCACATGGTGGGTCTCTTTCAATACGATAATTTATGTAATTCAAAAACTTCTTATAAAGTATAATTTCATTCTGACAATTAATTATACCTCTAATTGACTCAGTCATTAATCATAATTTGTATCCTGTGTGGTATAATAGTGAACAAAGTCATGTATACTACCATCATAACCCCTTAGTGGATCAAATTCAAAAGGCTCCATTGTATTAATTACTATTTATTACAGTGGCTTGTAGGGAAAAAAAACATGTATTTTGAGAATACTATTGACTATTTACTACAATAGCTTGTGGGGAAATGGTGTTAATTAAAAGATTTAGATTCTTTTGTTGTTGCCATTTTGAAGTTCTTGTCAGTCACATTTGCAGGACTTAACAACAATAAAGTCACAATTGGTTACAGTTTCTGACAGTGAATTTTATACAGTGTATTCTGTCTATTTAACAGTAGTGCTTCGATACTTACTACTGACAAGGAATAGAAAAAGAAATACAAATAAACTTTACTCATAATATGAACAAATTCTTTTTTTTTTTTTTAGAAATACACGCATTAACTCCTTGACATGCCAGTTCCCTTACCTTCAATTATAATGTTATATTAGTATTAAGTTTTGTATTAAATTTTCTGTTTATTAGGAAACGTCAGAAATGTGTATCGATGCTGGTGGGGTACTGGGAAGACATGGTTTGGCTACTGAATTTCCTCAGTAGCAAGTGTGTGTAATTTACACCCCACAGACTAACAGAAAGGTGGAATTTTGGCAGCCTAGCTTAAGGAAGAATAGCCTATCTTTTTATATCCTGGTGGTAGGTTTTGGTCAAAGACCATAATCTTTTCCTTCAAGCATTTCTTCTACTGGAGGAGACCAGGGGAGCTGAGGTCATTCAACATTGAGTTCATTAGCTGAAAGCTGGCACGACTGCATTCTAAACCTGCACTGCAGGATGGAGGAGAGACATCAGGCAGAAACTGGCCAGAGGTTCAGGAAGAGCTTTCGAGGAAAAGCCTTAGGGGTTTATGGGAAGAATTTCCTAAACGTATGCTTGAGATGATGCACTGTCATTTAGAGCAGGGGTGGGAAGTCCCTCCCAGTGCTCTGGGCTCAGCCCTTACTCCCTTTAAGGAGTCTGGCAGGAATTCCCTTTGCTTTATTGGAAGGGCACAATGAGGTTTGGGCATGGCCCACACTCCTATCTTATTTCATGTCTGAAGCCACTTCAACTTCCTGTAAGAAAAACTGTTAGGAGGCTGAGCCCTGCCACAGGAGCACGGGAAAGCAAGTCCAAATTCCTCTTTTGGCCTCTTTCTTTTCTGTCTTTGCCTGCCCTCCTTCTGCGGTAGCAGACGTGGAGAGGAAGGAAGGGTGTGTTGGCTGCAGGCTGCCAGAGTGAGCTGCAGGTGCCAGTCTTACCAGTGCAGACTGGTCTGTCCTGAGAGTCTCCATGCAACTACCACCTCTCCTTCAGTAACCAAAACATCTGCAAATCTGGGCTAGCTGCCTGCTGGCTATGTGCATTTACAGTATTAACATTCCCAGAGTCAAAACTAATAGCAACAGCAATAGCTGGCTAGGAAGTAATACCTAGATGTTGGTGCAGCCTATCCTGAAAACTACACATGTATATTTAGAGGCATTCTGTTTGCCCAGAGGAGGCTGATTATAGTGCATAGCGTTGTAATCACATGCAGATTATTTAAAGTTGTTTTTTAATTTACAGAGTTAATGTACTGTGAAACCATTAAGTCTGACCTCCAAACGAAGTCACTTAAATTTGGTTTGGGGAGTTTGCCCATCCTCCCCCGTACCTTCTCTTTTCCCACTCCTGGTTGTTGGATAGTTGAGATTATGGAGGTTAGCTGATTTTTTTACTCACCTGGCTGTTCTGTATTAATGTATTCAAAATGTAGTTTTTTCTTTTATTTTTTTATATTTTTTTAAATAAGGAAAAGGGAACATTACAGATTTGCAAGAAAAACAATTTGATGATGCATGTACCAAATACATTACCAGGATTTCCTTGTACTCCCTCTTTTAGAAAATAATTTTAATACCTCTCAATTAAATCTCGTATTTGAGCAGCAGGGTGTTTTGGCAGAAGCCAACTGCCACACACTAATGAACTCTCATAATTTGCTAAATTATTTTAAATGAATGACAGTACATTTAGCTTTTTAATGACAGTACATTTAACTTCTGAACAACTTTGATCAAGTCCACTTTTAGTTAGGCTGCCTGCTGTGCTAAACTCTTAATTCCCAAACCTCACTCAGTTATTCAGAAAAATTGTTAATCAGAAACATTAAATTATTTCTATTTCAGAAGCACAAAATCTACTGGAGAGTACTTGGCCAATTCATCACTTTTCTTCTACCTGCCCTCAGTGCTAAGTCTACATGAGGCTTAATGTCTGACAGTACTTTGTGTAAAGACAACTGGAGAGCTTTTTATTTAATTGGGAGATCTCTATTTTGCAAGGTGTTGCCTTTCTAAAGAACACCCGTGTTTTTTGCCAATTATATAAGCTGCCACAGTTACAAAACTTGAGCTAAAACTTGGTTCGTTTTTTCCGTTCCTGGTTGGATTCTGTGCATGCCTTGGGTAAAGTCAAAACATGAGACGAATTATTCCTGCTTCCTTTCATGCTGTGAAGTCACATCATTTGTTGAGCCTGATAGAGAGAACTAAGCTAAAGTATTCCTTTTCTCTTGTGGATCAGAGTACAACTGAGAAAATGAAGACTCCCACAGAGCTTTACTATTTGAAGGGAATATGCATTTCTATTCTCTCCTGCTACCCAATCTCCCCTAGGAATTTGATATTTAATGCCTAAGATGTGCAATGGATATTTTTCTTCTTTGCTACACATTTTATTTATTCACCTTTTACTCGTGCACATCTGTATCCAAACTGTATGTGCTTATATATGCTACACAACCTCAGGTTTTGCCTTGGAATCGGTTACCATCAGTCTCAGGCTATAAAATACTGAGAAGTAACAGCCCAGTTTGTAAGGTCTTTGTGAAACTATGATAACAATAACTGAGGAAAAGATTATTTTAAATTACAATCCTGCTAATCTCTCTTCAAGTCTTCTATCTTCAGATATCTCTTTTAATTACTTTTTCCCACTCCTACAGCATATAGTTCCATCAGAAATCTCTGATGGTTTTGGGCAGAGTGCTCCAAATTATCATAATATCTATTTGCTGTAGTATATGATATTTACCTTTTATGATGTGTCTTTTCTCAGGCAGACACTTAGATATGCATGACAAGTGTTCTAGGGAAAGAGTTATGTTTAGGTGACTCCGTTCTCACCAAGGAATACATAAAGATGAATCAAGACACAGATTCTTCACACAGATCTAGCAAGAATCTGCATTTGTCTTTGCAAAAATCCCTAATGTATATTTATTTAAGTCTTCAAATTTTCTAAAATGTTTCAAATGTCACTGTGCATTATATGTATTGTATGTGATTATCTATATCAGGAGAAGATATATACTTTTTTATCAAAGATTTTAATACTGTTTGAAGATAGGAATTATTAGCATCTTAGTAAGACACACTGTCCTCTTTCATTGTTTCTTAATTTTATAGGGAAATATGTTTACAACTGAACATGGTGACATGACAGTCACTCAGTAGAGGAGAGGCTATTTAGCCTAATTGTGGTTTTTTGTTTGGCATTGGCCTACTCTCGCAGTAGCTTGAGCTCTGAGCTTCCCAGTGCGTGTGTATGCTCTGTGGTTAAAACCACACCTTGCAAAAGCATGATGTGCCTGTGGAAATCACATTAGAAAGCCACACAGAATCAACAGTTGGCTTCAATAAGCCTTCCTGTCTCTTCCAGTAAAATTTCTGCTTTCGTAGCACGTCCCAACAGTTGACTGAAGTTAAACGATAAACCCAAAGCTTTTGCAATAAAAGTCAGCTTTACAAAATCTTCCAAAAAATTGTCACCAGTTTCTTGCATTTATTTGGGTTTACATTCTCTAAAATACTTAAATGTACTGCCATTAAAGCAAAAAAAAAAAAACCACCCTGAGTAGTCGAAAAGACAGCCATGCAGTGATAAACATGGCCTAAGCAGAAGTAATTTCATTTTTATGAGCTGGAAAATTTGAAAGGTAGGTAAGGCCTGCCAGCTCCCACATGGTGAAAGCCACCTCTGTACAATACTACAATTGCACTGGTGAAGGACAGAAGTTTTATAAACCCCCTGGGAGTGTTCAGATCTGGACCAAGTCTTGCCTTAGCTCTTGAACAGAATCACTGTGAAAAAAACGTGCTGAGCTTTAAGCTCTTACCATACCTCCAGCCAGCTCCTGGTAGCTGCACCAGCACGTGCCCTTGGGTGTGCAGATGGTCCTTCTGCCTTCTCTGGACTCACTCCCTCTAGGTATGCTAACCTATTCCTTGGAAAGCCCCAGAGCCTCCTCCCGGGGGTAGGGAAGACCATATGGTAAGACATACGGTCCCCGTGAGGCCTCCTTATGTCCTGGTTGTGTAAGTTGCTGGAGCGTGAGACTGAAGGCCAAGTGTCAGAGACATCTCTGTGTCACAGCAACACCATCCTGTCAAGTGTTGCTCTGCTTATGAGAGGAAATGTGGAAAACAATCCAAAATCCAAGCTCCCTCCTGTCATCTGCCTTAGAGAAGCCATTTAAAAATTTTATGTTCCATGAAGATAAAATACCAGAAGTCTCTAGTTTTGAAGCTTCACGGTGGAGTTATCATGAGTGAAAAGTGAGGGATTTGGTTTCCCTGAAAGTCTGTGGAAGAAGAGACCCATTGACTCCAGGAAACGCCAGCCCAAATACCTCCTACTAAGTTTGTGTGAAGACAGCAGCTTAATTTAGAAAACTAAAAAGCACAGCTATGTGGGAGTATAAACCCTGTCGAAAGAAGGGGGACCCAGAAAAGTTACCAATGAGATACAGCACACAGCATGCACAGGACTCCTCTTATTCCTGCCATTCCCACTTCAGCATCCATAGGTTTATTTTGGATTTTTATTGCATTTGAATTAATGCTGTGGAACTTTTCTCAGTGACATGGTTCCCAGTGGGTCATCTCCTGTGTTTCCCCCAGCTGGCACCACAGGGTTGCCCCATGTGCGACTGGCTGGTTCTCTATCTCCCACACATGGGAAAGAGCGACAGGCAAAAGTAGCATCCAGCAGTGAAGGAAGTTTTCTTGGCCTGTATTTATTTAACTCATCGTGCATGCCAGACCATCATTTGACCCCTAAATACAGTGATTGAATTGAATTGAATTGAATTGGTTTGTTTGTTTGTTTTAAATAAACTGCTGGAAATCACAGGGAGCCATGTGTATCAATTCAGTATGTTAAATCTTAGCCATTATACAGATACAAATTCTGGATGAGTTAACTTCAATAGAGGTTAAAATAATGAATGGATTTTTTTATGATCTGAAGCAGTAGTCCACCTTTTCAGCTCTATGGAGATGTTATTCCTTTAAAAAAAACCCAGATTTTCCTTCTGAATATGTCCCTAAAGAAAGGTTGTTCTGAAAGTGCTGAGTTAATTCAAGATTGCCAGCATTTCAGCTTGACAGTTTCAGTGGAGCATGTAAATCTCTAAACAGCAAAGGAATAAGTGGAAATCTTGGATTAGTTTAGTTCTTGGATTGGCACAATTTCCTTTTTCTAAAATTCTGTTGATGAAACTTTAAAACATTTCAAAAATACCTGCTGGTTGGTTATGCTACTGTTCCTTGGTTTAAAGCGAACACATAGGGAGCTGGTTTGCTATCTCTGACAATGCACTACAATTTTGGAAAGAATCCCATGCAGTAAGACTGTTACTCATGAAATTTATGTCCTCTAAACTCTGGACATTATTTGCAAGTTTATTTTATTGTTAGCCTATTTCTAAGCAGTTTGGCTACAGTGGTTTATTGCCTAAGATACAAGTGAAAATTCTAAGCATGTGCCTATTTTTATTTTTTGCTTTACATTTTATGTGCTAATACCCCGCTTTAAACTTTAATTTAGTTTTTCTGGTGTTTGCAGTACAACTTTGATTTTAAAAAAATCTACAAATGTAATAAAACTATTGGTCATAAACAAAGGAGGCCTTAGTTCTTAATGTTTTGTGTCCCATGGAAAATGGTAGGTAATACTTAATGTATGATAAATCATCTCTCTCCATCTGTTTTTCTGCTTTACGTAGGTGAAGATGTCAAACCCTTTACTCCTGAGAAAACCAGGGAAATTGTGATGTCTCTACAGCAGCCTGCAGTCTTCTGTAGCATGGTTGATGACTGGCCAGCCCTGCACTGGAATGTGGAATACCTTTCTGCCGTGTTGGAGGGAAAGACAATCCAGTTTAGGCTGGGCCTGAAGATAGTGGACTTAGGTGAGAATGAGGTGGACAGGCAGTAATGTCACAAGTCTTTTTTTAGGTCCTGCAGTTATCTGCCTTTTCATTATAACTGTTCTTTCTCTAATGTATTGCTTTTCATTGCAGGCTTTATTTTTAGGACATGGGATTTGGCCAGCAGTAGAACTCTCCCTTCTCTTTCTCGTGTGTTTGTTCTTAGTAGGAGGTCTGGTGAATAACACCAGCATTTAAAAACCAAGCCTCTCAGTTTTCCTTCCTTGCTTTGTAGTGTTTGGTCCTGGTCTTACACATGATTAGATTGTTCACGTGAGCTGAGCTTCCGTATCCATAAGCCTGACTGTGTTAAGGAATTAGCTAAATAATAAGCCTGACTTGGGTTTTTATCTGTCATGGTGGTAATTCTCACCTTCCTCCAGAGGTTTTTAAGACTTAGGTGGTTTTCAGTACTTTAAGGTCCTGTGATGAAGGACATGATAGAAGAATAAAGCATTAAGAAAATCATTTGACACCAGTGCAGTAATTTCTCAAGTAACCCTCACATGCCATGGGAGAAAGACAATTTTCCAACTTGATTTTAAATACTACAACTTCATCTCTGTCTCTAGCCACACAATAGTGTGTCCATGGACAGACTGAGTTTCATACCATGGAGGGAAGATTCAAGAAACACCTTATGTGACAATCTGCTATCCACTTGAAAGGTTATGCACTGCTTTGTTCCTGCCCTTTACATCCTTGCCCTCCCAACAACATACCAAGATACATTTTGCCATGCACTTTCTCCCTTTTGCCTATAAAGTATCTTGACTACCTTTAGGATTTTTTTTTAACCCTTAGGCCAGAAAAATCCACTTTAAAAATATTTAATATGTCATGGTCTTTAAGGCCCCACCCAGCTATTCATTCTGTAGTCTTCTTTTCAGTTGGACTTCATCTTTCTTGGAATGTGGAGTCTGCACAAAGACTGCAGATGAGAGTCTGCCAGTTCCAGTGAAAGTGGTAGGATTACATCATACTATCTTACTTAACACTGTGAAATTTGCTTTCTTCACAGCATCATGACCATGTTATTTCATGTTCAATTTTTGCAAGAGAAGTGATGAAACAGAAGTGTTAGAGGGAAAATGCTTGGCATGTTAGGATTTCAAAGCATTCTACCAGCATGGATTAATGATTTCTATGCCATTCCTGGGGAAACAGATGTTATTTACTCGCTTTCTACAGATGGGAAAACTGAAGTGTAGAATTAAAACCCTGGTATGCATCTTCATAACAGTATCTCTGTAGTTCAGTGAGGTACCACCCAGTTCTTGCACTAAGTGTGAAATGCATCCCACTGCTAATAGAGAAGGTGTAGCATATATTTATATATATATGTATGTGTGTATATATATATATGAATGACAGTTTCCTTGATACCCTGGTAATATATCTCAGTTGTAACATGCAAGGCCTACCAAGTAAAAGAATAGTTTTGGTCCTACTCTCCATTAATTAGTAGGCACTTTTTGAGAGCCAGATGGATGTGCCAACTGGCAGAGTTTCTGATGGGACTGATGGAGTGTTATGTAGCTAAGTCACAGATTGATGCTACCAGCTAATAGATAAGAGTCATCACTTAACAATAGCTTGTAGTCACTAGAGATACAGAGTGGTTTTAAATTGGAATTTATATCTTGAAGCATCTACCTGCATTTTGCTTTTTCCTAAAGGCATTTATCCGTATGCATGAATCAGTTTGTCTCCAGGAACCTCCATTATGTGGTAATGTTGGTTAGAATTGTCTTCAAGGAGATGGGTACAGCCTTCAGGGGTTATATTGTAGCTGAATGAGACCTGTGATGCTATAAAAAATTTGCAATATAAGAATATATTAGTGAAGCCATTATCCAAGCCATCTCAGAGTCTGAAATAATGTAATACATTCCATGTGCCACTGTCACTTGGAGGGTGGATGATCTCACCCTTGCATGCTTAAAACTACTTTTAATGGGGGCCTCTCTTTCTTACTGTTCCTGCTAACTTTCATAGGTAAAACGGAGCCAGTCATGTGGTTAGAGTGAGAACAGAATTTGTATTTTAGGATACAACTAAAATTGCCTCGGTATCTCTCAGAATATTCCTTCCATGTTCACAACAGGTTTATTGCCTTAAGACTAGGTGGGACCACTCCTGCTACAGAGCTGGAAATGTAGTAGAAAAAATCCACTCTTCTGCTTAAAGGCACGTTTTGGTTACACTCTGAAATGGCAGCTTCAGAGTTTCTGAGGTTATTTAAGCCGTGAGGTTCATCTGGAAGACTCAAAATTAATTGAGACCTCTTACTACAGCAACTCCTCATCTTTCTTTAGTGCCACATCTGCAGCCTGGATGGGTTTCCCAAGATGAAGATTCCTTACTGTACAAAAATGAGAATTGCAATTGGGACAAGTTGGTGGGAGTTGCATGGGTTTTGTATTTGCTTTTCTTACTAGTTTGTGACTTCCTGAGGCGTATGGAGGGCACACTTTAAACATGGAAATATGTGAGAGCTAGCAGTATTATTTGGTATATTATTTGTACCTAAATGTGTGTTTGATAGTATTCTGTCTTATAGCATTCTGTCTGATTACACAAGTTAAACAGTTTGTTTCCATAAGAAGGGGAAAAAATACAATCAGAGGACTAAGCATTGACAAAAGATACCTTCAAAGAGAGTACCAGAGTTCATTACAAGAACAATGAAGGTACTATTAATCAGGAAATCCCTACCCATCTGGTTCCAGCCACACTAAAAGATTTATTTTTTCTGATGTGGGATAAATGATAGGCCAAAGCTACAGAAGGCTTGCTTCTGACAGAGAAAATGCAGCATTATAGCCATTCCATCTGATAGCTACCTGGAGCACACCAGCACAAAGTAAGAAGAAAGTTTATACAAAACTGACTTCTCATGCAGCCATTTCTCGTTTTGACCGTTTTCAGTAGTTGCACAGTAAAGTGAATCAACAATGAGTTTACTGTGAAGAAGCTGGAGAGAACAAGAAGTTGTCATGCTGATCAGTTTCTGAGTCACAAGATCTCTGGAGGATGTTTTTCTTACTGATGCTGGATAGAGCTGATGCTGTCAGATGTGCAGTTGGTAGGAAAGGGCTGGAACTTGACCATCTTGCCAAGAGGTTTTACCGCTAAGGGCGGCAGAAGGATTCAGGTCTCTGAGGTTTGATATAGAGAGAGACTGCAAAGGTGGCTGTAGAAACAGTAGCTGAATAGGAGGCTGAAAATACAGTACAAATACTCTACACGGATTAAATGTTGCATAAAGCTGAGATCTGAAGTGGTTATTGGAGTTGGATGTGCATGACCAGGTTTTTTTGTTTGTGAGTGTGCCTGTGCTTTGTTATAGTATGAAATGGCTATTCCTTGCTTGGATTGTTTAATTCCCCTGCAGCTGTGAATAGGGGTTTGGTTTTCTTTAAATAAAGGGAGGAGTCATTTCACTTGCATTCTTAATGGAGCTTTACGTGTTTTCTAAGGCTATTAAACCTTTTCTTGCTACATTTTCCTTAGTATACATTGCAAACACTCTGAGAAGAACAGATTTTGGCAACTGTCAGAACCAGACCCTAACTAAGGAGAAGAGTTGCTTCTCCAAAACCTACTTTTTCCATCTCTCCTTCCCTCCAGTTTCAGTCTGTGTTATTAGGGGAGAAAGGAGGACTGTTACGCCTTCAGGTCCCATGTCATCAGACAGAACTGGCAGCCTACTTCAGACTTGCATGGTTTAATCTGCAATTTGTCAAATACAAAACACCCTCAGCTTTTAGTCATTAAGTATTAGCAAACTGGTTAATAATGTTCTTGTTTCAGTTGCTCATTGCTAACGTTTTCACCCTTGTTGCAGCCTACAAACTCATCTAAGCAAACTGTCTAGATTGCCCAAATATGTTTTTTATTACTATTTATTTTTCCATAAGCACCCACACCTTGGTATAAATCAAACCAAGAACCCTGCCCTGAGGAGATTGTATTCTACAAGATAGTCTTGCCTTTCATAGTTGAATTTTTTTAAAATGAAACTCAAAATATGTTGTGAGGTAGAAGAACATATTTATTGCCTTTAAAATACTTGCTTCTGAGTTGTCTTGGAAAATAAGCTGTGTCCTAAGCATTCTTTGTTCTCATGAAAGTAATAGAGATATTGAGGCACCCTCAGTAGTGCTTGTATCTTTTGTCTAATTTTTCTGTCAGACCACCTTTTAGTAAAATGATATACATTGCATTAATAACTGGGTATCAGGAGAGGGGCTGCAACACAGATATGGGATCAGATATAGAGGGTTGTGGTTGTGATTTTGTGAATTGCAAGTGATTTATATGTCTTATATGCAGTCCTTAGGTAGGGAGCCCACCCACTGCACAGACCCAGGTTACAGACTGCTGCATAATGAGGCTTATCTGACATTTTTAATGATTTGATAGTGGTGGGAAGGAAACCACTACCTATGCTACTCCAATGGAAAATAGCAAAATAATGGTGATAAAGGTTTGCAAAAGCTGTATGAGACTCTGTGAGAATTGCTGCAGTAACAAAATGAAAGTGGTAAAGAACGAAGAGCTGCTGCTGCACAACAGTGAAAGGATCCCATTTCTGTGCAGCTCTATGCGAGTTACACAAGGTTAAATTGCAGCTCTGTCATTGTCATTCATGCAGGCTGCAGTAATTTTTCCCCAGCAGTAGTTATAGTAAAGTAATATTTTTTTTAACACTGGATAAGTCTCTTTGAAGATGGCACAATTAGTGGCGGTGGGAAATGAAGATCTCTGATTAACTGCAATTAAAGTATACTGTGATGGGGGTTATCTTGCAGACCTTCCAAGTGACCTGACCTTGAGCTGAAAGGCTGTGTCAGTCAGCCTGACCAAAGCATGCTGGGAGCAAAGCCCTGCTGGTAAACACTTTTTGTGTCTGCCAAGGAATGCTGCAATATGCTTTCGTCAGTCCCAAATGAAAAATAAGGGCACACAGCATTTTAGATGGATCATTGGCAGCATATGTATGGTTCCATAACTTGCTTTCTATGCATGACCACACTGGTTTGGGTATTGCTTTAGGGAAAGGGGAAGATGAACATGTCCCTCTGCATAAATCTATGGAGACAAAATAAAGGATACATAAATACTTAGCATGCACATTTGCAACTCATGCTTAGGAAGGGAGATGAAGCAAAGTTGTTTAGCGAACTTGGGTGTGTTATTGAGTTACTGTGCTGAAGAACAACTCTAAGTATTGGTCTGCTTTTGTCTCACAGCGAGTTCAAGGTAACAGCCATTCGATTAAACCTTAATGAAAAAGCAATAGTCTCAGACTTCACTTATGAGTTAGGTCATGAGAACCATTTTATTGACCAGAGTCAAGTTACCTAGTCAGATTCATATCTCATATTGCATTTAACCAGAGCTGAGGGAGAAACTGTGTATTATTTTTACTTGTTCTATGCTCAATGCTCATGTAATATTTGATTTTTCTTTTGTTGCTCTAGTTCCCCAGTTTGAAACCAGTTGTAGCTACGTGGAAGCTACACTTGAGGAGTTTTTGGCTTGGAGTTGTGGGCAGCCTTCTTGTCTCTCTGGACCATTCAGTTGTTACGATTACTCCAAATATTGGGCTTATGCTGACTACAAGTACATTGCTAGGATATTTGAAGACAAGCCAGAAATTTTCCAGGTAAAACATAAATATTATCTCTTCCTAGTTGAACCATTGCAAATTATCTAATGTAGCTTCTGAAACATCTACTGCTATCCCTGTCTGCTCCTTTGGCCATTTACTTTAAAATTTTGAAATAAAAGCTATTGGCTCTCAGGCTAACTGAAATCTGCCAAGTGGCAGCCATCTAAAATTCTGGGTCTTCTTATAAGTTTAGAAACAACATCCCAAGTGACAAAAAGAACTACCAGGTTGGCAGCACTCTCCTGCCCATTTAGGCCAGATCCACCTTGCACCCAAGTGGTGCCCAAATTAACAGCTCCACTCAGGAGGGAGGATTGATGGCATGTATTCCCCTGTAGTAACAAGGCTGTAACACAGCTTTGCTCCATGTTTTGTGTCGTGGCTCATTTTCTTAAGTAGCACAGCGCCTTCCCTAAATGTAATTAGATTAACTGTTTATGAGGAGGCGAGATCCTGTGGAGGCAGTAAAATAGAGGAAGTAAGCTGCCCATGGAAGTACGTAATCTATGGTAATTACCCTCCATAGTAGGACAACTACCCAAGGTATTTCCTTTTATTTTCTCTGTGCCTATCTCCTATTTCAATGTCTGGCTTCATCTACATTCCTGGTACTTCTTGCAAATTGTAAGAGGGCAAAATTAAGGATAGCTATACAAAAGGCGTACTTCTTCAAAAGATATAAGGAAAGAGTAAGTAAAGCCTTATTCATTTCTATACTTTGAAAGGTGAAAATGGAATCATAATTCCCTGCAAAATCACTGTATCACTGGGGTGACGAGTATGAACTGATAAGCCCCCTCAAATTAATTATTTCCTCAGAGAGCATTGCCCATGCTCCTTATATGTATTTTATTCTTTTGTGCCAGTAAAATTGGTGTTTTTCAGTGATCAGTCTTTTTTCAGACTTTCAGATTTTTCAGACTTTCCCATTGTTCCGTGGGTCGGACGGTAAGCATTGGACACAGAGATCTTCTTACCTTTCTTTCTCCCTCCCCTTCCTGAGCACACTGAAACACAACCATGATCACATAACCTTGGGCTGCTGGTTCATGTTGTTTGAACATAAGTTGGGAGCTCCAGGGATGTTTCAGGTTTCCCCAGATCTTTGCATAACTTTCTCTGTCTGTGGTCCTGTCTTGGTCTTCTCTTTTTCTGCCTCCACAGACAGCATTTCCATGTGTTTTCTGGCATGAGCCAATAGCAGCTCAGAAGACCTGAACAGCCTGCTGCTTCCTTCAGTCAATAAAACACACTTGAAAAAAACCAACCATTTTCCTACCTCCTTCTTTCACTTGCCCCCATTCAAGAACAAGGTTGAGGCTCCAGGAGTTGCATTTCTGTGTAGGTGTCTTGCCACAACCTGATCACCTGACCTAACACACAACAGATTGTACTGCAGTTTTAGAATAGACACACGTAATGGTTATGCCATGGATTTTTTTGAAAAGCAGAATCTGGGAAGGAAAAAATTGGTGGTGTTATGCAAGCAAATATGGTGTGTGTCATCTGCCATTTTCACAGGCATGGGAGAGAAATGCATCCGTCAGTTCCAGACTCATATGGCTTTTGAAACACTGCTACACAGTTTGTACCAGCCAAAAGAGTTCTTTGTAGAAATTCTCTTCTATTCTTGTGTGAATTTGATGATAACTCCTTTTTTGCTTTCTAGATTTTATTTAGATTTACGTGAGGTTATTTGAAGGGGAAAAGAAGGCCAACTGCACTGTTATTTATAGTGATTAATAGGGCCATTTAGAAGTTGTTTGAAATTTAGATTGCACTGTTTATCATTTACAGTTGTGTGGGCTAAGGTAATGATTCCATTATTCTAATCTATGAGCAATATCTAGCATCTTACATTTTTTGTTCAGTTGATATTTCATTACAGAATTTGAGATATAAATCAGGAGCGAGATACATGCATGAAGTTTAAATAGAAATGAGACCTTTTAAAGTGACATACGGGTACAGATTAACTTCATTATAAGCAGCAAATGAAATAAATATATATCACGAGTAATGTGCCATCTGTTATGGTTGGAACACCTTTTAGTGCATTTCTTCTTACTGTGGCTTTTTATTGTAGAAAAGGAACCCAGTGTGACAAGATTTCAGTAATACTACCAGTTCCTTCTCAGTTCATTGGTTAAAAACTATTTTACCCATAATCGCTTCAACTATTTACTACAGCAGCAGCATTTTCAAAAAGTTCTTTTAAATCTAATATTGATTATGTGTGCTTTCTTTTCACTTAAATTGTAACAAAATATAAAAACTATTTAGGTGTGAGATTAAAGTGTAGAAATGGTCTTATGGTTAACTTTTTCACTGAAATAGTTGTATTGAATTTCAAATTTTATGCCTGCTGAAATCTATAGGAGCAACTTTTTCTTTCTGATCTTTTGCTGTCTTTGACAGATGTTTATATTACACTTCTGCATTTTTTTCAAATGGTATCTTTAAAATCAATAACTCTGAAATTCAGAATCTTTAGCAACACCTAATTTTTGAGAAGGCTGTCACTCACTTTGAGGGTTTCCTGATACAGAGTCATGGTGAAGTCATCCCTATAATGTCTAGCTGTAGTTTTCCTCATCCATAGATCTTCAAAAAGGATAGTCATCCACCTGTCTGCAAGCAGCAAGCTTACATACTTAAATTAGGACTCCTAGACTCCTACTTTCTCTTTATAGACAGCAGAAAGAGAGAGGCTTTTGCAAGGCATGATTGAGAGTGCTTTGACTAGAGCAGGAGCCAAGCTTAAATTAGGTTCCTGAAGTTAGGTGATGTGAATGACCCCAAAGTGCTTTACTGAAATGGAACGAATACCCTTATCTTCCTTTTCAAGATGGGAAAAATAAAACTCAGAGATGAAGCGATTTGCCCAAGACCATCAGGAAGCCAGAAATTTAATCTGTGTTTCCTAAGGCTCAGTCTGGGGCTCCAGCCAAAAGGCGCCAGTATCTCTGGCCAGTATTCCTCAAGTGCTTTCCAACAAACAAATGATCAGGCCCTGCAGGTGGCAGGGTGAGCTGTAGATACATGGGAAAGCTTTATTCAAGCTATACCAAACCGTTCTGCAAAACTCTTGGACTGTCTGAAAAATACCTCACTGTGCCTCTTTCCAACTGTCATCCCCAAGGGATTGCTTGTGGGAGGATCAACGGACTGGAAAGATCCAGGAATGTGTTCATAATACATGCACACCTGTTCTGCCCCTTCTCACCCTGTCATCAAATTGTTTTAAGTTCACTGCCTCTGCAGTTGCAAATGTGTCCATTAAATAATAAGAAACTTAACCTGGCATAACACTGGGTCACAGATGGGGTAAAGTCTGTGTTCCCAGACTACATGGAGAAAGCTGAGATAGGAGCAAAGAGAGACAAAAATTCTGCGTGCATTATCAATTATTTAAAAAGGGAATAGGGATTTTTCTTTCCTTCTTTCCTTTTATTTCCTTTCCTTTCCTTTTCCTTTTCCTTTCCTTTCATTCTTTTTAAATGCCATACATAAGAATTTTTCTAAAAACAATTCTGAGTTTGGGTGGATGGTTAAGAGTGGAGAAAGGTAAAAAAGCGTGTTTGAAAAGGAAAAGAAGGCCCATGTGGCCATGGGAATTTGGGCAGTCCTTCTGTAGAGCAAAGGAGTAACTTGAGTGATATGAAAGGTGGGGGTGAGAATTTTGGAGAAAGGGGAACAGAGTATGCATGCTCCAGAACCCTACCAAGGAAAAACAGCTGCAGTAGATGAAGAGTGACTGCAGTGGAAGGAGAAGACAGGAGACTCTCAGAACTAAGGATAGGATGTGAATCAGTTCAACAACTTATATAAATAACCTTTTTGTTGCTGTAGGATGTAAGGTGGTCTGACTTTGGTTTTCCTGGAAGAAGTGGAAAAGAGAGCACGCTGTGGATTGGTTCTGAAGGAGCAAACACCCCCTGCCATTTGGACTCCTATGGCTGCAACTTGGTGCTGCAAGTACAAGGAAGGTAACAAGTGCACATACATACAGCAAATACAGGGTAGAGTTATACTGTGCATAAAGTTAGTTTGGGACTGTGTGTTACACAGTCCAATTATAAACACTTTTATCTTCTTAGTAGTTATGAATTCAGCAATTTGGAATTTGGAGATAAAAGAGTTAAAAATAAAAAGTCCCCAAACAAAATAGAAATAAACTACCTTAGACTTTTACAATATTCTCTGTGCAAGAGCCTCTAATAGCCTGCTAGAATTAATTTAAAAGGGGACCATCAGGATGGGAGCAGCCAGCTGTGAGCAAAGTTGAAAGGGACATTTGAGGCTCCAAACTCATTTGGGAGCATGTGGCTGTTTCTGTATCTTTCTGCCTGTTTACATGCTGTCTTTTTTTTTTCCATTCTTTTTTTCTCCTTTTTTTCCATATTGGCCTCAGGATTGGTGTTTGTTTTTGGTTTTAGGGTTGTTATCTATTTATTGCTAGAGTAGCACTAGAGTAACAGAACAAGTTGCACACACCTTTTAGGTTTGATAGTATAAAGTGGAAGAAATAATTTGCTAGTGGGTGTTCAATGGGATTAATTACTCTGACATTTTATAGAACAGTAAAATCATGGTGGTGGTGGTGTAATTAAGGTGCAGGATTGGAAGTCAGGTGTGTTGCCTTCTAGCTGGGCAGTGCCACATGCTGACCAGCTTTAAGGCCTGAGGTAAATTAATTTCTCATCATCTTACCCCTAAGAAGGGTAACTCTGTAGAGATTATTCAGTCATGTTTGTAAACAGCCTTGAGGTCCTTGGGTGGATGTGCAGCAGAGGCACTCTGGAAGCCTCCCTCAGCACTGCTGTGCTGCAGCCAGTCCTGTAGACTTCAGATCACATCAGTAAGCATTGTGCATTGAAGTCCAGACACTTCAGTGTATTCAGGAGCCAGAAATCTCATTGAAAACCATGAGACTTAAATGCCTAAATATCTTCTAAGGATCCACTTAAATACTGGATGTACTAAATAAGTACAGTGATGTAGCAGACACAATACCTGCCAAGCCTCTTTGATCTCTACCTTCAGATGTTGAACTCGAGCCAGAGTTCCAGCATCACGCAGCAGTTTTGCCCACCTTCCCAAGGCACTTCCTCCCCCTCAAGTAGAGCAAAATCCTTGTTCCTCTCAGGGAAAGAAATCCAAAGCCTTTGCACAGCCTGAAAAGACAAAGTTGTTTTCCTCTTCAGAACAAAGCCTTTAAATAGATTGCAAACTTCCACAAGCTTGTGAATCCTGTGCTTCTTCAGAGCAGAAAGATTCCCTTTTGAGACTCATAAACAAGACAGACTTTGTAACAGAATATAAGCTTATGCTAAACTTAAATAGATTTGCCTTTGCAGGAAAGCCAGGGACAACTCCTTAGCCCTTTGTTGCTATCTTGAATTTCCTCCTTGCATCCCTCAGGCTTCTTAATTTTTTGCTTTATGATATTTGCTTCGTTGTGAGCCTGCAGGATTAACCCTGAGCCTCCTAACCTAGTCATTCTCTGCCCCCTCAGAGGATCTAGCTTGGAGGGCAAAATAAAGTTGCAATAAGGCTTGAGTTTCAGGAGAAGTAATTTTGTGCTTGCATCCAGCAGTTGCTTTGGTAATTACCAAGAAATATCAGCAGCCTATGGCCCTTGCATCTGTGCTGGTCTCTGTAGTTCTGACTATCCTGCTATTCCTATCTCCTCTGTTCCTGTCTCTTCTGGGTTTGTGCCATTTGGTTGCTTTGCTCCCATTTTCAGATCTGTGACTTAAAACTGACAACCAGAAGCAACAGACAAAATGCAAGAAGTGAGTGCCAAGGGAAAGGACACAAAAAAAAGCCCTTGTTAGAGTCCAAAACAAAAAAATAGAGCTACACAAGCTGTCCAGCTGTGCTGTAAAGTGCTGCCTTTACTTTTCCATTGCTTAGTGCATTGGTCATGTTGTACTGTTTGTCTGGCACCTCTTAAATGTAATAAATTCTCTTTGTGTATTTATTCTGCTTATTTCTATCACCTAAAGTGCTGCCATATAAAACTTCTATTTCTAGATAACATATATTCCTGCTAACATATCTCATTTATAATACCCATAAAACTGGCACCAGCAGTTCTGGCATATTCTTTTTTTTCTCTTTGGTCTGGTCTTTGTAAGTGAAATAGAGACATTAGCTCCTGAGGACAAAGTCTGGTCTCAGCTCTGCTTGGCTGGGCACTGTGGTGCATTCATGTGCTTCTTCAGGCATGTAGAGAGCAACCTGGCACATGAGTGCCCTCATGAGCAGAACAACCCTGTCCTGCTCCATCTGGCATTTAGTCACACCAGTAAGTTCTTAAATGCACAATAAGCCACATTTTCATTATGTGGTACTGATAACACAAAAAAAATACAGATGTTTAAGGATGCTTATGTCTATGGATGTGTCTGGTTTTTATTTATGCCATCTTTGGCATGGGAACATCAAGGTGATTTTTACTAAGAATGGGGGGTTCACGACTAACAGCCATGTAACTACTGAAGGAAACAGAAGATAATGTCTATACCCTTTTACTATTGCCATCCTAGACACACGATGCTCTCCTTTCAAAACAAATAGAGATTTTGAAAGCTTTTTATTCAGTGAACAAAAATACATTGTCTGTAACAAAACTATTTCCTCTAGTTTATAGAGCAATTTTTAATGCTCTGAGCATCTGTAAATGCTTCATTAAAAGGACGAAGGAGAAACCAGATGGGAGAGGTTTTTTAAATTTTATTTTATCTGCCTTTTAAAAATGATTGGTGAGAAGCTGTAAATCTTTTCAGTTAAAAAATTAAAAAGTGGAATATTTTAAAAACACTTTCGGGAGACAGCCTGTAAGCACTGGCTGTGTTCTCACTGTGTAGGAGATTCACATAGCAAGGCAGATTTATGTTTTATTGAAAACCTTGCTACTGCCTTTAGTTCTTTGCTGCAAGTGACATGCACTGAATACATTTTTATCTTCTCTCTATTTTCAGGAAGAGATGGCACCTCTTCCCACCTGGTGACACCAGTTTCCTTTATCCTACCAGGATCCCTTATGAGGAATCCAGCATATTCAGCAAAGTCAACATTGCCAACCCAGATCTGAAGCGCTTTCCTGAGTTTAGCAACTCAACAGCCCATGTTGTCACGCTCAGTCCAGGACAGGTACCATTTACATATGAGCTTTACATTACTTAATATTCGATTTAACTGGCTAATTAAGGGCTAGGAAATCATAACAAATTGACTATGGGACTTCCCTCTTCCTTCACTCCGCATTCAGACTTTATAGATTTCTCTCAGCACAGGAACTTTCTTTGCTGACAGTTATTTGCCTAGACTTTTTTGTACAAAAACTGCAGACATTTGGAGAGCTAGTTCAATCAGCTGCCTGATTCCATACAACCACCTTTCTTGCAACCTCCTCAAATCTGTCTTCAGAACTTTCTTGAACTCTGGTCTGTCTACTCTGACAGCAGTATGTTCCATAAAATGTATTTGGTTAATGAGTATATAGAGCTAGCAAAGGAACTCATATTTTGGTAGTGAATAGCCTTGCTTTAATAAATACTTTAATGATGATACTGGCATTTAGAGTGCACACCATTCACAGGTTTCCTGGTGCTTTACAGGGCTGTGAGGATGTTTTTAATCCTGCTTTACTGAGAAGGTTCAGCTGTAAGTGCCTGGCTTACAGTCACACAGGCAGCAGTGTGAGAGTAGGGCTCAGGACTCTTGATTCCCAGTCTCCTGCTGTAAATAGCGTCCTTCTTTATTTAATCAGCAAGGTCTGTATTTGGAGTCTGAATTACCCTTTCTCATTTGTTCAGCCATGCATGTCCTTGTAACGCACTGCTGCGCATCTCAAACTGCCAGGCCCTGCCGAAGGAATTTTGCAATGGTCATTGCTCCGACAGTGGAGTTGCTACTTCTGGAGTCCTTTCACCATTCTCCTACCAGATATTGTGACCTCTGTTGACCTGCCAGCTCAACAACTTGTACGAGTGTTCCCCTGTCCCTAACTGGCAAACCCAGCTGCCTTCAACAATTTAAAGAATGGATTTTTGCTAATTAAGTTAATTTTGAGGAGACAGAGTGGGGCAGGATAGTAGCTTCCGACAAGAGGATGATACCCATCGACTGGAAGTGTATGCTCTGCAGTTGGTATAGATGCAAATGGAGAATCTGTGATCAACCTTTACTGTTTGCACTACATTAGCCCATACTAATACTCCTGAAACAAATCATTAGTTTCACATTCAGCACTTTGTAATGTTGCAGCAGTCAGTAATTTAAAGCACAAACAACAAATTTTTACTGTTGATAAAAATGCCACATCCATTCAGCACTGCATTATCCCCGATCCCCAATACTATTTGAGTTTATAATCTCCTTTGCAATGATCAAGTGTAGTAGTGAACCTTTAATATGATCTTAATTTTAATTAGGCTTAAAGCAATTACAAATTAATCTTGCTAGGAATAAAGATCTTGAGCCAGCTCAGTAATACAATTTGTCTGCATTGCCATGAACAAGATACTGTTTGGATTTCTTGGGGGGGAAAGTCATGCAGAAGCAATGATGGAGCAGTGAGGTATTGCCTTCATCTATTTTATCTGTGCCTTCTGTGTGGTGCTTGCCAGCATCTCATCCAGAAGCTTATGGGGCAGGTGACTGAGAACTGCTGCCATTTGATGGAGAGGAAAGGAATGACCTAGAAGAGCTCCTTTATTAACAAGGGAGAGGATTCCTAAATAATGTCTTGATATGTGCTTAACAGTGGTTTTCACATAGAATTAGCCCAATTAATGCAGAATTTGTAGGCATCTTTATTTTGTGATAATATGCAACATGTCCACTCATTCCCAGAGGGTATGCAGAACATTTTGGATTATTGTAACAATAAAGGGCTGAAAAAACGAAGACAAAGGTGTTCTTAGGTATTCAGGAGAGCAGCTGCATGTAGGGTGAGAGCAGCTTTGAATATGAAAAACTTAATGTGTCTAATGCCACCTTCTGGTCGATGTTTGCTACCAGCCATTTTTCTACACCCTGTCTGCCTGAAAGTAGAATTCTTTCATGTAACATTGTGCCAGTGCACAGAGAGTACTTCAGTTAGATCCTTTGTGCCCTTCCACTGTATTGTTCAAAAGTGAACCTCTGTTATGAATTTTGGTAGCTGAGTGAGACTTTAGGTTTTATAAGATTTCATCCTGTACCTGAACAATGGCTGTCACCTGCATTTCGACAGACATAACTTCTGGTTATATATTAGTGATCTGTTCTGAAACAAATTATGAAAACGTTTACTCAAATAGGTAGCTGAGTAGTTGAAGGGTTTGCAGCAGTACATGACTAAATCCACTACATCCACGAAGTTACAAGCTCAAGTTGTGTCACGCAAATTTAGGGGTTTCTTATAAATGTTTGGACCTGGTCACCTGTGTGATGGTTGCAAGGCTGAGGACTAAGTGTGGAGCAGGAGGTTGACTAAATTCTGTAGCATTTCTAGTAACACCTTGATTCTTTTCTCAAATATACGAATACTCCCTAAAAGACCACAAATGGGACAAAACATATCTGTTCTAGTATCTTCCGCCCTATGCTCTGGAACAAGTGATAAAAGAGTTAGAGATCTGTCACCCTCAGCTTAAACCCTGTTCAGGACAGGTGTCCTGTCTGCCATCAGTGGCACCTGGCACCTCAACAAGGCAGTTCATCTTTCCTGTCTTACACAATTACAGTCCTGCAGGAACATTCATCCCACCTTGTCCTTCAGCACGGGCTATAGAAGGAGCCTATGCACATAGATGCTTAACTTTTTTGATGATTAAAAATAGGAGAGATGAATACCACCTGAAAAGGCTACCAAAAACTGAGATGCTGTGCAAGTATAAAGTCATTGATCATTCTTTCCTCTGCTCCACTTCTCGCTGACTTCTGGCTTCCTTCCTGCTCACTAATGTAATTGCTCTTAATCCATCTCCCTGTTAATCCATATCCACATAACTAGACAATGGTAGAAAGACTAGAAAGTGCATCTGAGCTTATCTGAAGGTAGACACGTAAGGCTCCACACACCTGCCCTCGTAATGGAGGGCAAGAAGCTGGCATCCTGGGCTCCCATGAGCAATCCCGTTCCCCCTCTTGCTACCCCAGTCAGGTGCTGCTAGAGGCAGCGCTTGCCGGCCCTGTGCCTCAGTGCAGCCTGGAGCCAGAGGAGCTGCAGTGCAGAAGTGCAAGGAAAGGCCTAACTGAGCTAGTCTAAGAGGCACACTGAGTCTGAGAAGGATGTCCCCCCTCAGGCCTTGAAAAATATTGTCACTGGATGGGAAAAAACGATTTTAGAAAAAGATCAACATTACTGCTTGCTGGTTCTCACCATGGTCTGCTGCTCTGAAGCTCCCCTCCTCTGCTTCTGCTTGGCTGCTTTCTCAAAGTCTAAAGAAACACATTTGTGTGTCCACAAATACAGTTGTCACTCAGTTCCCATGTTTAGCTGCAGGGTTTTCTCTTTCTGTGCTCCTGCTGCAGAATCTAACACACTATGGGATCCTGCTCAGCACCAGAGCTCCCAACAGTGCAGGCAAACCCCTGACTTCTGACCCAACCCTGAGCAAGAAGAAATCGTCACGAAGTCAGGGAGGGATTTCCCTGCGTGCTGCCTTTAAAGATAGGGTGTGAGAATGTCAGATTGGGCTTAAAGTGGGGAACAGCAGAACAGACAGTCTGGATAGCCAAGAAAAATATAATTGATACCAAAGAAAAGTGTTTTAGTAAGTCAAGAAATGCAATAATTCAAAGGCAGTGTAATGTTCCAGCTCAAAGTATACAAAAGACTTTTTAAAAGGCGTTACAGTAAAAAAAACTACTTTTGTTGGAGAAGAGTTTAAGCAATTCTACTAAAAGAGAATTCAGAGTTGGCCACAGCATTATGCATAGTAGATGGCTGATAACTCTGTTCTGGGGAAGAAATAAAGAGTTTTCATGTGGGAGACTGCAGAGCTGGCCCCAAGTCACCCCATAGAGGGGGCAGACAGCCCAACCCAACCTAAAGACACCAGAACTATCATCTCCATCACAGAAGAAGCAGAAGAGTCCACGAGCTGAATTTGTGCTAGGATTGGTGGTAAAAACACTGTTCAACCTGCAACACATATGGAGAAACCCATGAATGCATCAACAGCCAGGCAAACCAAAGGTCAAAGCTGCAAGTTCCTGACTCTGCTTGTCCACCTCTTCCCTGAGCTTCCCTCATTCTCTCGCCTGGGTCACTGTGGGCATGGCCTGATACAGCCCCACTCCCTCCCTCTTCACTGTGCTTTTCCCCAGGGCTGTGCCAGTATTTCTGACTCCAGTGGCCCTTGGAGCTCTGTTTCAGTAGGTGGGAAGACACCAGGAGGGAGGAGGGAGGCAGGATGAGAAGCACCTTCCAAGCACCAGGACAGCCAGGCACCAGCTGGGGTGAGGCACAGGCTGGGGCAGCAGCGCTCACACAGAGTCCTCAGGTGGTGCTCCCACAAAATTGACTATGCCTGCATCCATTTCATTTTATTTTTCATTGCCATGGTTACAAACATTTCTGGGATTTCCTTGGGTCCCCCCGTGGCCCCATGTCTTTATCTTCCCATCACACTGGCTTCCTTTTTGTGTGCATTTACCTAAATATCTTTTTCTAATGAGCAGAAATTTCTTGGTATAATATTTCACTTCAGGGTATGCTCTCCTTTTGAAGCAATTCCACCTTTGCCCTACCTTTGCACTGTATCAAGTTAATCATGTCCACTGAGAATTCAAACCTGCTCTGTTCTCTGTGCTGTACAAGTCTTCAGCATTGCTCCACTTGCTCTCCCAACTGTTCCTTTGGTTTCTTTCCTCCCATTACAGCATCTCATTTTATCCTTTCTAAGATTTCTGTCCTACTTTAACTTCATTTGCTATATTTGGCTGTCACTAGCCTAAATATTAAAATTATCTGATTGGTTACTGTTTAGATCAGTATCTTCCCAGCATTAATGAAGTTAGATATGTTCTGTAGAAAGCAGGCTAGCACAAGATTATCTCTTAGCTTGGAGTAGTTCTGTCTTGCTATTGCACTTTACATTTTCCCTGTAAAATGTTTGCTGCATTTGTGTTTGCTGTTTCACTGTGGCTGACTTCCACATTTCCTATAGGAATGTAGCTAAATCTGTGTCCTATATTCATAAACATATGGAAGTCTGCTTTATTTTATTGTGGAATTGATCGTTAGAGCTAGCAGTGGTGGATTTTTGTTTGTTTTCACTTTGTTGTGGGTGTATTTGCTTCTAATTTGGAAACCTAGAAGAATACTAGTTTCTATATGTAGAAGAATCCTACCTCTTTCTTTTCTGTGTTGTTGGGGGTTTTTTTTTGGTCTTGTTCATTCTGCTCTCTTGCCAGCTGTATTTTTTGGTTTTAATTACCTTTTTCCATTTCTTCATCTTCCCTAAAGTTTTAGTCCTTTTGCTTTTTGATAATTTCAATTTCCTTGTTGCTATAAATCCTTATTTTAACAAGCATAAGTTCAACAATAAAAGAGGGAAAGCAAGTGTCTTTATGGACCCTCTTTTGCCTATTTGAGTCACAGCTCTGTAGCTCTTTTATAAATTGCATCAGCAAACAGAGCCAGCTGCAGAAAGACACAACTTTGCAGTTATTACCCTTAACGTGCTGGCAAGGGAAATCTGATTAGTCTCTGAAGGACCAAGTTCCTCCTCTTTGGTTTGAAAACACAGGACAAGTTGGGGGGATTGTATTTTCCTCCTGGCTGTACCTCCTCTCTCCAAAGCAATTCTGCCTCTGTTTTGCACGTGAGTCGTGTGGAGCCAGCACGTTCTGTGCCTGATTTCCATCTTGGTTTTCCAGGCAGCATCTCTTACTGAAACATTTATCCACTTCCCTTAATTTGTCTCTTGCTCATGTTCCCTTGCTACATAGTCCTTCTGCACCAATTCCCCAGTGTCTTCATCCACTTCTCCAGCATGCTGGAAGCTCACTGTTCCTGCACAAGTCTCACAGGAAGGATCCCGTTGATGCAAACGGCCACTTATGGGAGCTCTGCTTTCTTCTGCTGTAAAACAAAGTTTTCCAGGGCTCATCGTTACACCCGGTCACTTGGAGGGCACCCAGATGCTTTAGCAGAGTTCAGTGTAAGATCCCCTATAGATCAGATGAGCATTTGGAGGGAAATTGTACGATTTTGCAGTCGGTGCAACTGGCAAACACTTCCATACAGGTAAATCTGTTGCTGCTAATGCAGCTGCACTGTTCATTTAAAGTGGATGTTTCGGTGATAAAAACAAAACTCTGAAACTTGTTCAGCATAGAAAACATGTTTTGGCTGCAGTCTGTAGGGTTTCATACTCTTATATGTCAGGATGAACTAGTGATATTTTTAAAATAATGACCCTCCACTGACTGACTTCCTTTTCTGTTCTGTATGCTGTACATGTAATATGTATTATTAAATAATTTCCAAATGTTTTTGACCTTTGGAGAGCCAGTGCTTCTTTTTGTTTGACTTAAATTGAAGCCTGTGGAGAACATTTTGTCATCTGGCCCAAAAAATGAGAGTGTTCCAAGTGTCCTGTAAGTGTTTGCAGGACTGGTGCCATTGTTTCCTCCACAGACATTTTCTCATTAGCCGTGTTTTGATATAATGAAGCACAGGGCTATCTGGGTAGCAGAACATTCTTCTAAGTAATTTGTGTCTACCAAGAGAAAAAATTGTCTGCAATTCAGATACAGATCATTGCTTCACTTTCCCCATTGTGAAGTGTATATTTTTATCTGTCTCTGACCATTTTTATAACTTGTCAAAAAATATCTTTTATGCTCTCCTTGATAGCTCCATGTTAATCTAATGCTCAGTAATCTGCAAAGCTTGTCCTATATCATCAAAACAACATCAGTGTCTTGTACCATAAAAACCATGGGTTGGAATCAATTTTATGTCACAGCTATCATCCTGATATTGTTGTAAAGCTCTGATCTAAACTAGATTGTCCCAGAAATCATGACATTTTCTTTTAAAAGCCTGTCTGCTAAAAGTGACAAATTTAATACTGGTGATTATTTACCAGAATTAAAGCTACGTTTTGTCACCTAGTCGCCTAGATGAGCATAGGGACACCTGCTTTTTGGGGAAACCAGCTGGCAGTCCTAAAGGAACTGGGAAGTCTGCTCAGTTGGAGAGTCTACAAAAGAATTCCTGCTTGGCTGAGACTCTCTCTAAAGCCCTGATGTACTGCTGCCCCAGCTGCACTCCCTCTGTACTGCTTGACTCTGCTTACCTACAGCAGTTCAAGGTTATAGTCCTGCTTGGGACAATATGGGAAGGAGTTTGGATGAAAGGTAGTTCTGGATCATGTCCATTTCTTTCATGATAGTATTGATAGAGTGGCCATTTAAGTCTTGAGGAAAGGCTCTTTAAAAGAGAGAAATAAGCATCACCTCCCACCCCTGTGTCCTTGCCTCAGTTCTGTCTCTGCATCCCACAGCACCTAAGTTAAAACACCTTATCCTTCTCCAGGCTTCTGCTTGTACCCTGATGTAATGTCTCCAATTGCAGGTCCTGCTCGTTCCAAGACACTGGTGGCACTATGTGGAATCCATTGATCCTGTCACCGTCAGCATAAACTCTTGGATTGAACTGGTATTTTCCTCTTAATGTCATGGGGATGTAGCACTTCCAAGGGATTTCTGTCCCTTGCCTACCAGTCCTATTGGGTGTGTTGTGTTCAGAGGCTGGGGAGGGAAGAGCCCTTACGGGTACATTTTTTCCTGAAGAGCCTTTCAAAGTTCCAGATCTGAAGCCCCAGTTCAGCAGAAATCCCTTTTTAAGTTTACCTCAATCAGGTAAACAATTAAACACAAGCTAAACTTTTCATGTCCAGTTTCTTAAGGGCCAGCCAGCTTTGTGCTGAGTAGAGAACAAAAAACCAGCAACTTCACCTCAAGGACAAGCTTATGTGCAAAGCTAAATTAGAATTTAAATCAGATTTATATGCATAGGAAGGGAGGGGAAGAAGATTTTTGAATTTTCATTCCTCTGTGATAGTTTTGATTTGCCTGAAGTTGGATTTCCTCATGTATTTAATTAATTTTCTTCTCACTGGGCTTTGATTTTTCTTGCTCGTGTTATCCAGTATATATGGAATGGTTCCAGGGATATCATAGAATCATGGGATGGTTTGGGTTGGAAGGGACCTTTAAAGGTTGTCTAGTCCAACCACCCTGCAATGAGCAGGGACATCTTCCACTAGATCATCTCAATACTCCAGAAGGTTTTCTGATTCAAATCACTTTATTATTAATCCAAGGTTAATATTAAAAAGTAAGACCTTTTGAAATGGCCTGTGAAAGCTGCCTCACTAAAATACTCATTGCCTTTTTTTTTTTTTCTACTTCTTAAACCTGTATTAGACTGGAAATCTGCAGGGGTAAGAACACATGCGTTCAGCTGCTGTTCCAAGACCACACGATGCATTTCTCACACCAACATCAAACCGAGCGTTTGCAGAGCAGAGGAACTCACATGGGTGTTTCCCTGGTGGAGGAATTTTCCAGATGAAACTTGTGTATTTAGCAGGGACAACAGACCCGCAGCCCAGACCAGGCTCTTACACAGCCCTAAGTGCAGTCAGGCTGTTTCCAGTGCCAGAGAAAGCACCAACTATATTGTAGAGCAGCCATTTAAGCCTGCCTTGAACCTGAGCCTTTGAGGTAATTCAGAGGAACTGGCTGTATGCCCTGGGCTTGGGAAGGCCCTGATGTCACCACAGACTTGTGCACTAAGCTGTGCCTCCAAAGTTGTCCCCCTCTCGAGGAGCAGGCTGTGATGGGATCAGCTTGGCTGGTAGCTCCCAGCTGCTGCGGTGGGGCCTGAGCATTTCCAGCTGTTCTTATGTGTTGCAAGGAAAAAAAAAACAGAGGAGCTAAACTCTATGGCCTTTCCTTTCACAAAGGGCTTGCAGAAGTCACCAAGATCCTGTTTGGTGACAGCAAGAGGCAGTGGTTGTGTGGCATCATAAACAGAGGAGTGTTTGCTGGATTTTGCTAATAGGCAACATCCCCCCCAAATATTGATATCTGCCATGAGCAAATGTAGCTATTGCAGCCCAGGTGAAAGTTCCTTACAGAAATCATCCCTGCAGCTGATGATGCAGCACTGTTTGTTAGGTGTTGGGCAATCCATCTATAAAATAAATTCTGACATGGATTCTAAAAGACAATTCTGAGAACATTTCCATTACCAAACCAAGCAGTTCTTGCTCACAGCTGTTACCAGCTGCTTTCATATTGACAGATGTGAATCACACCAACAATTACAGTCCCAGTGAAACCATTAATTATATTGGCAAGAGTTTAGAGTAGAAATTTAATTTGTTTTCAGCTGGATGTGAGCTACCCAAAAGTATTCCTTGCTTTCTAACATACTGTCATGCAATCAGTACAGCCCTGTTATTCAGCAGGCCAGGATGAATACCAAGAATGCAACACCTTAAATAATTTCCACATGTAGATACCAAACTCTGTATTTTAGTGGTTTTTTTATACAAGGCCATTAAAAAGCCAAGCATCCAAAGCCACGAAATGCCAAGAGCACCTCCCCCTGCTTCTATCCCAAATTCTGCTTAGGGTTCCAGGTCAAATTGCTGCCAGATATGTGATTTGTTTGACAGGTTCCCTGGAGCCACAGTTAGACTGATCAAGGCTCTGGGTAGACCAGGTTGCATCTTTCCTCCAAAACTAATACATGTAAGCATCTCAATTAAAGCAAATTTATGCATCCACTTCTAGGTACTTGTCACTGAGATAACAAGCCACCCACCCTGTTCGGAGAGCCTATCATTCCTTCCACATACAAGAAACTCAGGAAGCTAAGAAAGATCCTATAAAGTTTTGTTCTGCTATCCTAACCTAGGTAGTATCCAGCTGTCCAAGGGGGATGATGCATGAAGTGAAGGCCTGAAACAAAGAGCCTGTTATTAAGTTAGCTTTTAGTTTTGCAGGAGAGCTTTCAGAGGAAACATGCTTTTCCTTCTGGTGATGTTCAAAAGTGCAGCAGTTTGTCAGCTGCTGTTACATGATCAAATATTTCCTAAATTTCCTTAAGATTCACTTTTGTGCTTGTGTAGCCCCTAGATAGCTGCTGCCTTGCTATAACATCCTCGGTGTTCTAATTACTTAAATTAGACATAATATGTAGATATAAAAATGCACTGTGTACTTCTATGGCTCTTCTAGTCCTAAAGAGCTGTTTAAATGCATACATTAATTAAATGCTCGTATCGCATTGTAATTTCAAGCACCAGATTCAATTAACAAAACACTAATAAGGGAAAAGATTATATACACATACCATTTTTTGCAAATCCTTATTCAGATGAGCAGTCACGCCAAAGCCTGTGCTGTCACCCTTGTGGGGGCTGTACACAGGAAGAGAGTCTGAAACCTTCCACTGACTCCACATACACGAGTGTGGCTTTCCAGCTAAGACCATCCATGTTCTTCCTAAGATCCTTCAGCTTTCTGCAGAGACCCATGAGCTAATCTATCTCCTAAAACCTTCTGTTCTCTTGAGGCAGGATGCAGATCATGAAGCCCGTGTAGAAGAGGCAATAACTCGAATGCTGGTATGCGCCATAAAATCAGCAGAAAATCCCAGTGATGGAGGTCTCTGGCTAAATCCCACGGAGGTAAGCCCTCTACTGCTCCCATTATAGCAGCAATAACAGAGAATTACTGACATTTTGCTTTGCTCCCCCTGAGTCTTTATGCTGCTTTGAGAAAAAGAATTTTAAGTTCCATCCCTTCCTGTAGCAAAAGTAATTCATGGAAGATAATCACGCAAGGCTGAGTTGAAACATGTCTCCTTTTAACTGAGTGTATTCTGGGTGTTTTCTTAGGTTGAGGCAACATCCCATGAAATCAATCTTCAGTACCTGAATAAAGCAGTGGCTGCATACCTCAAGAGTCAGGAGACAAGTGTGTCAGGACAGGCACGTTCCAGCAGCACTGGGGCAGAGCAGAGGACAAACGCCTCGTGCAAGAGGAAGAGAAGGGAAGTTGGCTGTGAACCAGAGAGCTGCACATTACTAACCCAGGAATGTGACTTTCCAACACCCAAAGCAGAAGAGCTGCAGAAAATACCTTTTGGGCCTCATCTTATTCAGGTTTTACCACAGTCTCACAAAACAAGTGTGATGGCTGCAGTTGCAGTTGAAAGTGACGGTAGAGATCTTCTCTGTGAAAATGAAGGAGAACATTTTGGAAAATTACACTGCAAGAGGAAGAGATTGCTAATGAGTAATGACTGTGAGACAGCTGCACATCAAATTGATTCAGACTGCAGTCCATGCACCTCACAAACAGCCCTTTCTACCAATGACTTGTTAGACTGTCTGGTTAATCCTCGTGTCGTCAGTTTAGTGGCTCAGCTCCTGTTGGAGAGAATGAGAGTGTGATGCTGAAGTGCTTTATCATTTCTGAAACAGAAATCAAACAGCAGCCTTGTTCTGCGTGTTTAAGATCTGTAATAATTGAATGTTCCATTTCAAATAATTTTTAGTTACATATCGACACAGTTAATGGTTAAGTGCAGGTTGAAGTTGAGCTGAAAGAAGAATAGCTGGTTAGTGATGGCTGGGAAGAGAAAGGTGTGTTTAGTCAGGGAGCTGCTCAGTGTTATGAACAAGAGAGAACACCCACAGTCACACTCCCACCATGCTGTGCAGGTGGAATCTTCACAGTGTTCTACAGCTCTAAGCTGGGAAACAGGTATGGCTTAATCATGGACAACAGAGGGAGTGCTGGGACACGCTCACATAGCAGAGGGGAACCAAGGGTGGGAGCAGACAAACTGACTGACTGTAGACTGCAATCCTTGACCACGTTTAAAGTGAAATGGTCCATAAGAAATCAGTTGATTACGTTAGAAATAATAAATTCAAATAAACCTAAACCTCACCCAAGAGACAATGCACTCACTGATGCATCTACTTCCTCCCTTCCACTAAATAACTTCAGTTTTGTCACAAAGCTCTAGGTTGGAGTGAGACAAAAGCCCTTAGCAAGAAAGTAGCCCTTAGCTAGTTCAGAAACACTTGAAGCTGGGAGGTTAAGGGTCATTGGGAAGTTGCTGTTATTATTTATTTAAAACCAGAAGTGCACAGTCGCCTATCTCTAGGGAACAAAGCAAGGCAACTATGACTTTTTACCTCTGTTCTTCTCTTTACCATAACAATCAAAATGTAATATTTTTTTTCTTTTGGTTGTAAATGGTTGCTGTACAAGATCGTCTTTTCTTCCAAGGATAGTTGTCTTTGGATTTGTTTTCGAAGGCTAGGTTGTTCTTTGATTGAAAAGTTAGGGAACATGAAATTTAGGCAAAAAGGTTTGTTAACTCTGAAGCTATGCATGGAGGCTTGAACAAAACCTGGGAAAAAAACTGCTGGGGCATCTTCTGAGATGCTCTCACCTCCTCTGGTTCCTGTTTGTGGTGGCAACAGAGAGGCATTTTCCCTAACCACAGCTTCAAGAGACAGCTTCAGGGACAGCTCCTGTGAAACCTTTGCTTTCTTTGCTTGTGTCTGCTAGAGACCAAGAAACCAGTTTCCATCATCAGCCTGTTCCCATATCCATAACTTCCACCACCAGCCCCCAGCTGGTATTTCCTTTGCTTGGTGTGTGTTCTCTGCTAAACACATGAAGCTACTGCTGTTTTCACAAAGATCAACTTCCACCAATTTATAGTTGAAAAATCCTGATAGCAAAGGTGCTTTCTCTCTGCTTTTATTCAGATTGCATGTTGGCAGGGCCCTGATGGATTATGGTAAGGGCTCCAGATATGCACCAATACATCAGAAATTCAGGAAACCTTGCCATTTCAAAAATCTCCCCAAAAACCTAATATGCTTGGAAGAGGATTAAGTTGAAAAGGCTCAAAGGTTCACATTTAACAATCATAGAAACCTTACCCTGATGGAAACAGAGCTGTATATGTAGTTTGCTGGAGACCCTGGCTTTGAAGAGTGACTGTGAATTAGTAGCAAAGGCCACACGAGCTCCATCTCTGACCCACAAATGTGCAGTTTCCAGTGTCCTGCTCTGCCCTCGGAATTGGGCTCAGACCCTGATAACACCTGTGTGTGATCCTCAAGGGCAACCTGCAGGCAAGATACAACTCTCAGCAACATGTGAGAAAATCCACTGGTTCTGTTTCATGTTTCTACACCAAAGGGTCTCAATGGGGTTGCACCCTTGCAACCAGACCAGAATTTAATAAACAATCCTGTTTGATACAGTTCCTGTTTGTGTGATGGCACTGCTGCGACGAAGGGATTCAAAATCAGTTGGGAAACATCTTGGTTGCCTCTGCTGCCTTTAGTGACTCACCAGGCTCATAGGGAGCAGTCTGTGGAGCAGGGCAAACCTATTTTGAGGCACGGGCACATCTCAGGAGAGCTGGGTTTAGCAAGGCCCTGCTCATGTCCTGCTGCTGGGCTTGCCTTTCCCAGGCTGACCAGAGGGACTGGGACCAGCTGGAGGGCACTACTGCTGGGAACAGTTGCACTGAGGAGGAGGGGTTGCAAAGGCTTCACTGTAATTCACTGAGCAAGAATAGTCCTGCAATAAAAAAGCTTTTATGTCTAGAACAGATAGAGGTGGGGGAGGAGAAGCACAGGCAGTAAAGTGGAGGAGGAGGATGGCAGCATCATCTTCCAGTCCCCACAGTGTGAACTTGCTTAGCTTAAGCTTTCCTCCCAACGCACAGATCATCTTAACATGCCCCCACAAAATCCACACTGAACATTTCATCCCTCCGTATTCCAAACGACCGTCCTTGGAAAGGCTCACTGAACACGTCAGGGGTCTCTGTAGGACTTGCCCCGATCGTCTTCAGTGCCTGTGCCAGAGGACCCATCTCGGGCTCAGTGTAGGAGCAGCATTCTCCCAAGGCTGGGCTGTGTTCAGTCACATCCCTCACCACTCCAATCAAACCCTCTGTCTGGGAACAGTTACAGTTTATGCCTGTCCAGGTGCAGCCCATGATTTAAGGGCCAGGCTGTGGCCAGAAGCCATTAAGCCAAGGGGACAGGGAGAAGAGTGAGTGAGGCTGTTTAGGATGCAAGGCAAAAGCACCAGAAGGACTTGGTGTCTCAGAGGTGCAATATAAAATCTCAGTCATACACTCTGCACACAGGGGCAGGGAGAGAAATGACCACAAATTCAGAAAGTCACGTATGGCAAATGGCTTGTGCACCAGTAAGAGAAATTTATAGCTCTGACCCGATTCGCAGGATGCCGAATGCCACGATTCCTGACGCCGTTTCTAAATTCATGGCCACTGCGTGCAGAAGCTCAGACAAGTTTCTACATATTCATAGCGTTAAAAATAAATGATTTCTGATCTCTCTGGTGACAGGCTGTCTCCAAGAAGAGCAGGAACCCAGTGCTAGCCCTCTGCAACTACTAACAGAAACTTTCTCCCCCAAGAAAGAGTATTTCCCGCTCAGTGTCAGCAGTGGCCATGGCAGCAGTTGAGATCATAGCCCGGAGCCATCACTAGGGTGGTCACAGTAGTGACACGCTTGTCACCTCTGCTTTAGCTGAGTGACAGTAAGAGATGGACGCTGCAGTGCCTGGTGTTGAAGTTGAAGCCTTGCTCCAGCCCAGGGCCAGCCCGAGCAGTGGGATGGGCCAGCACTTTCAGTCCCCACACACATCCAGGCTGCTCCGTTTGCCTGGTGGGGACCTGTGTGTTCCCTGCCCCAATAGCAGGTGCACAGAGTGGCTCATGGGCCAGCCTGGACTATCTCCCCTGGGCTGTCTGACATTGCTACTCGCTGGCCCTGAGCACCACCCTCACTAAAAGGAATCTGCAAAAACCACACCCAGGTCTGACAGTCTCAGCTCTCAAGTGAGCAGAAAGGGAAAACCCCAAATCATTACATCTTCCAGGGTTTCGGTCTTCTCTGGAAAACCTCCCCGCTACATTTCTGTGGGTGCCATTTGATTTCACAGTACTATTGCCCCCATTTGCCTCTCTCAGGACTTCTGCTCTGGCACAGTTTTCTCGATGCCACAGAGCAGCTCACCTGCAGAGCTGTGACAGACATATGTGATTATATAATGTTAACCATAAATTGAGCTTTTAACAAGCAAACATGGCATATTGAAGAGGCAGAGAGAATCCTTCCACAGTGCTAATTGCCCTTTAAAATAAAAGCAGAGCTACAATTTGGTCTGTTTGCCAACTAGTAAGCTCCTTGCTGTGTTTCTCAGCTACAAATGTGGACTGTTTTGGTGTTTGGCATGAGCAGGCTTCCTCTCCCAGGAGTTTCCTGACATTTCCAGTGTTATTACAACAGTGGCTGATGGGGAAAGACCTTTGCAAACAAGTGGCCTGGTTTTACCATCTGGTTCATCCAGATGGGGGAGGAGAAGGATCCTAGATCTCCTGTACCATGTTCTTCTGTTCTCCAGGCAGAGTTCTGACCCACAGCAGATGAAGGGACACTTTGCCACACTGGCTGAAGGGGCAGTGGGATGATGGCATCTCTGATGAAAGAGCCACGTGTTTCACAGCCGTGTTTTTGGAGACATCCCAAGTGGATGTTCCCACTAAACATTAATTTCACCATCTAACTAGTGAGGTTTGTCCATCCTCTCTCACTCCTGTCATGCCCCCTCCTCCTGCTCCCCAAACCCTGGGCTATGCCCATTGAGAGCACCAGGCAGTAAAACCCTTCCCTTCTGAGCAGTGCCAGGCTTGTCCTGTGCCCTGGTGGGACACATGAATCCAGCCCAATTAGCAGCAAGCCTAACAAAGCTGGCTGAAAAACCACTATTAAAATGAAAGATGGTGTTGTGTAAAAAGAAGGCAGAGCAAGCAAGGCCATAACACAAATTATTGCTGTCCCCAGACGAGCCTCATAACTTATGAGGGTCTCGGTGCCTCGCCTGTGTTTCAGCCCGTGCCTCCCCAGGGAGGTAATGTATAACCTCCACATTTGCTTGGAGCTTTGGGGGTGTATCCAAAGGGATCAGGGTCTCTGCCATGGTTAATAATGGAGCTTTCTGCCACGCTGTGATAGCTCATTGCAATGTGGTTTATTCCTCGTTTGCTGCTGCTCCCTTGACTGAAAGCTGCAGCATTGCAAAGATCAGTGCCACAGGCTGCACGTAGCTCACCCCTGCTCTGGCCATGGCTGGCGTCTCTTCACACGCCAGCAGCCCCATCTCCCACCCAGCAGTGCTGCCCTGAGGACAGCCTTGCCTGGTGAGCCTCCTCTCCTTCCTGCTGGGGACCTGATGGGATCAAAGGTCTCCGAATCACCAACACGTTTGACTCCAAGCATGTGAATAAACCCAACTGCCCCCAAGTTACATCCGTGAGGAGGAGCCTTGTGGGCAGATCACGGCCAGAGAACAAGGCCAACTCCAGGGTACAGCACATCAACAGAAGCATCCTCAGCCCCATGACTGGTTTCCTGCATCTGTCAACCACGTTATTACCATTATTAATGCAAAACAATGTTCAAAACTCTATCAGAAGCAGCACAAGAGCAGGAATCAGTAGAAGAGAAGCCTGTCCTGGCTGGGGCAGGAGAGCAAGGCTGAGATGGCCATGCAGGCCTTTGCCATCCCTTCCTCTTCAGAGAGTCAATTAGCAAGGCATGGTAGCAGTATTTGTGCAGTTACTGCATGCGCTGATTACAATAAATTTTGTCCTGCATGTTAAAGTCAGAAAGATCTCGCATCTGCCAAACAGCAATCAGGACCAATTAATGAAGATGTAATTTCCCCAGATGCTGCTATTAACATAATTCACCGTGTTCCTAGCAACATGAATATGATTAACCCAGTTAACCACAACTCTCATCACCGCCACACCAAGCTGTCCTTGCCCTCCGAGGAGCCTCCCTGCCCTGTCCCGGGTGGCACATCCACAGGGCTGTGGGTCGGAGCCACTCCCCATTCTCTCTGCTCAGGGGGTGGGTTTGGGAGCCACAGATGTGGCCCCCAGCCCGGCAGTGCCAGAGGCTCTTCTCAGAGGCAGGACAGCACAAGAACCCAGACACCCAACGTGGTTTCCATGACTCAGATGCACCTCTCCAACGCGATGGGTGACCCCACAGCAGACCCGCCCCAGCCCAGGGAAAGGCACACACCCATAGTGGGTGAACACATGGCAAAAATTAAGCCAGTCCCTCAATGCAGGGTGCCCTCCAGCCCTTTTTCCCAGGTTGATGCCACTGCAATGATGTGGCTCACACACAGCTCTGCCTTCACCACCATCCAGAGCACAACTCACTGCTGGGGAGCAGCGGATCCAGCTGGGAGTCGGGGGTGATCCTCACCCACGGGAGGCAGTCCTGCAGGGCTGGGAGCAGCATCCATCAACACCTCCACAAACAGAGAGACATGGACAGCATCCAGGGTCCACCACGATCCAGCAGATGGGAGCAAACGGATTCCAGGTTGGACAGATTGGATGACATAATGCAAGGCCCCTTCTGAAGAAAGGCTGAAGCCAGGACTGGTGGCCAGGCTGAGCTGAAAGAGGCTCCAGTGCCCATGGGCAGGTGTGTGTCCCAGCTGAGTCTGGGCAAGGCCATGAGGGGCCCCAGGTGCTCCTGCTCCAGTGAGATCCGTGCTTGCCATGGCTGGGGACAGGTGATGCTCCTGCTGCTGATGGGGAAAGCCAGTGGCAGTGGGATTTTCTCCCCTGCCTGTCCTAACTCAGCTTTGCTGCTGCTTCTAAGAAGCAACTCAGGGTGAGGAAGAGGAGGAAATGAAGGTTCAGGTGTTCAGACCAAATTTCAGGGTTTACCCAGTGTTTTGGGCCTTGAAGAGTTGAGGCAAAAGTCTCATCCTGTGCCTGCACCCCCATCTTGCTCTCACCTGGTCACTCTCCAGACTCTGGAGGCAGGAGCTGGAGACGCTCTTGGGAAGGACCTGCAGCCCCCTGGGCCACGTTCTAGCAGAGAAGCAGAATCACTGCCCACCTTCAGGGCTCACACAGGGTGCAAGCAAGATGCTTTAGCCAGTCCTAATTATTTGCACAAAAATTATTTCAATTTTCCCTGATTTTAGAGAACGGACATTTTCAAGGGGTCGAAATTGGTCAGAAGCAAGTTTCATCCACATCAGCGTGCCCTGAAAGGTCTTATCAGCTGGAGGTTTGGGCTGGGTTTTATTTAATCATTCCACATTTTCAATGTAATTTCACTTAAAAAAACCCCATGAGCAGCATTTCTGAAAAGCTCAAAAAAAGTTGCAAGGGCTTTTGTTTCCAGAGGGAAGAGCCCCTGGTTTCTCTCCCTGCCTTTTTTTCTGGTGAGACAGGAAACAAGAAAGGGGATGTTAAAAATTAATGAATGCCTTTTTTTTTTTTTTATTTTCCAGAAGTGTGGGGAGTTTTCAAATGAATTTAAACTATTCAGTTCATTCTTTTGATAGCTTTGGTCAATAGGGAGTTGATTTCCCAGCCAGCTCTGGGAGCACCTTGAAACTTCTAAAATTTGGAGATGCATTGACCAAATCCCATTTCCTAGTGTGAGGCCACTAGTGCTTTAAATAATTCATCTGGTTTCTTGCAGATTGATTTAACTCAAATCACCTGAAAATTCTAAGTGTAACAATGTGGGTAATCTGCCGGGTCAGAAAAAGCAAGACATTTTAATGAAAGCATAGACCTCTCCAAACCAGTGAATAGTTTAACAATTACCTGATATAATAACACGTAAAAAGATGCTGTGGACAAAGGTGAGATCACTCACGTTAATTAAAGTGTCTGAGCCACAACACTCCTGCCTTAATAGTGGATTTAAACCGAGGCGTTGTAAAGTGATGATAGAACGGTCATTGCTTTCGTGTAATTAAGGGAGAATAGAGAATTAACAAGTGCTTTCGTGGAGGGCCGAGGGAACGCTGCCAGCTCCTCACGGCTCCTGCGGATGGTGTTTCGGGTTTTCCTGGGCGCTGGTGGGAAAGCCAAGGGCCAGGTAGGGGAGGGATGTCGGGCTGAGGGGCTGCCACCAGCCCGGGCAGCTGCTCCCGCAGGGGCATCGGGAGGGTGCGGTGCCCGCGGACCCCGGAGCGGCCCCGCTCCGCTCCTCCCGCAGCTCCTGCCTTTCCTCCCTTCTCGGGGAGATGCGGCCCCGCTCCGCTCCTCCCGCAGCTCCTGCCTTTCCTCCCTTCTCTGGGAGATGCGGCCGCCGCGTCGGGATCGCTGCCGGCGCCACAGGCGCCCTGCGGACACATTTTAGGGCATTTTTGCGCGGTGGGCTGCCCTTTCCCACCCTCTCCCCCCGGCAGGCGGACTGGAGCTTCCTCAAAGCCCGGGAAGCCTCGGGCGTGCGTGGGAAGGATGAAATATTCATCGGGAAAAGCGAGCGAGCGAGGAAGGGAGCGACTGACTCCGTGCGGGGCGATTGGGCACGGGCGAGGGGGAGAACAATTATCCACACCCAGGGAGCGGCTTCCATAGCAGGGAGGGCAAAGCCTTCCAGCACCCTGCTGCCAGCCCCTGGAGAGCCCCTGGAGCAGGAGAGACCCTGCTCACTGCTTCCCCATCCCCAGTCCACTGGCGTTGGTGCCCCTTTTGTAAGGGATGCAGTTCGGTCCCCAAACCCCAGTGGGGTCGAGACTCTGCGCTCTCAAAAGGAGGGACCTGGTTCCCCATCACTGCCCTGCTTTCCTCTGGGCGTTGGGCTCTGCCTGCTCCCACCACAGGGCACCCAAAAATATCCCAGCATGTCTGTGCAGGCTGGGGCTGCAGAAGGATCCTCTCCCGGGAACACCAGCCCCACTGATGCACAGCACGTGCCAAGGTGGCTTTTTGAACAAGGTTTGCTTCCTTTTTTTTTTTTGTGCCAAAAGTAATTCTTTTATTCCATCAGCTACAGAAAATCAATGTGTCTTTTCAGTTAGAAGCCCTGGCTTGAAGCTTTCAGTTCCTTAAATCATCTTCCTGTGATTTAAGGGCGGGCGAAACCCCTCTCTGGTGCAAGGTGTGCGACGCCTTCCCAGGAGAAGCCACTCCACAGAAAGACAAGGTGATGGCACGAGATGCAGGAGGGGCTGAGCCCCCCTCCCCTGCCCTGTCACCCCCCTGACCCCACCGGGCCCCTCAGCCACCCCCAGGGCCCCTCCTGCCCCAGTCCAGGACAGTGGCTCTGCCAGCACTGGCTTCTCCACCTTCCTGCCAGCTCTCAGTGCCAGTGGGGGGATCGCTGCTGGCAGGACCCCCAGCTCCCAGAGGAGCCACTGAAAGCACACAACATCCTCTTAACTTGCAGACACATGGAGCTTGGTGGGGAAATGACTCAAGCACAGCAAACATGGGGTGCTGGGAGGCCAGTTCCAGCCCCACTCCTGGGAGCACAGCAGTACCCACTACTAATCCAGCCAGATGTTATTAAAGCCTTGATCAAATTAAATACAGCGAGCTTTTTAAGTTCTCCCTTTGGATTTACCCAGACTAAATTCTTCAGAGAGAATCTGCTAATTGACAGATTACTTTTTAAAAATTTTGGCAGCTTGCTGGGTTGGAGCATCGGGTGCCCAGCCAGGGGCTGCTGGTGGGATGCCTACAGGGTCCATGTGTTTCCCTAATGTTTTATAGACTTGGCTGAAACAGCAGGAGGACATGAAGAACCCCAGAAATAATTCCTTTAAATCCTGTTCTGAAGGCTTTTCCCTCCTTCCCACATTCAGATTCATTTATTTAATTTCCCCCATTGAACTAAAGACTAATGTTGCTGAGTTGGAAAGCACAGCTCTTTTGTCTTGCCTTGCAAGGAAAGAAAATAGCCTTGCTCCCCTTTTAATGCTCATGCATGAAAAATCTCCTGGCAAAATCTCCATTTATCAAGCCAGATTGAAGGGCACACAACAGAGGAGCTCATTGCCCTGTGCCTCTTACCTTGTACCTCTGTTTGTGCTCGGAAGTGCTGTGATTAAGAAGATTGCTTTTGCTTTTAGGTGTCATGGGACAGAAAATTTACAGCAAGGGGAAGCAAGGACAGAGGTGCAGCTTTACATGGAAATCAGAGCATTTCCTAACAATTAAGAGAGAGGCACAAATTTTGAGGCACATGGTGATTTCCAGCATTGATCTGGTGTGTGTTCCTTGTCCCCAAAGGGGAGTGGGAAGCTGCTGGGGATGGAGGGCTCGGGCTGGGTCTCTGCTGGTGCCAACACATCATCCACCAGCTGGTCCTACCACAGGGAGCTGCTCCACCACATCAACAACACAGTAGGAATGCTTTCCACCAACCTCAACACAATCTTTTAAACAATTATTTATAGAATTAATAGAGAAGTCAAATAATCCAAATGAATGATAACATTTTAAAATAATAATTTGCCACAAATGAACACAAATGGTTTCAATACATAATGCATTAATTCCAGCAGAAGGGAAATTCATCCTGATTAGAGGTGTGCTGGGGCTGTGGCACATCATGAGGGCACTTGGCTCTGGGATCTCCCTGAAACCCTGTATTGGCAATAAATCCATATTTTTTACCTGACATATAAACTTCTCATAGCTTTTACTTTTCAGTAACACACATCCGTGGTGAGCTTTTCGTTTTTGTCCATTGATTGCTCCATTTTGTTCCATTTAATTCCACGGAAGGTGCAGTAATGAAGGGACACAGCCTGGTCATCAGGCTCATCTGCTCTAAAGTAATTTTTTCTTGAACAGAAAATCTGTAGTGAACAACAAGAGCATTTTAATGCCAGCCTCACTCTGCCAGCAGCCAAATTTGCCGAAAAGGGAGATGAGGTATCCACAATGATCCTGATGGCATCAGATGGGAGCTCCTCCAAACCCTCCCAACCAAACACCATCACTTGGCCAAACAGGGACCATGCCTCAAATCGATCATCAGGGCAGATATTTTGTGGGCATAATGCAGTTTCTTCCACCTAATTCAATCACTGCATAATTAAATTACCTTCTCTGGCACCTCTTTATTTGTACCAAAAGCACACACTTTCCATCTTTTATTTTTATCCTTCCAGGCAGCTGATGTTGGATGATGCAATCAGTGGTGACAGAAAGGTTCTGTTTCGATTAATGAGAGAGCAAAGTTCTGGGGGGAGGAGAGGCAGGAAAGCCAGGATCGAGGAGGACTTGTGATAATTCAGGATGATTAGGGCTAATTGCCCTGTTTTGCTGCCAGTTGCAGTTTCTGAGGCAGAACTATCGGGCTGTGAAGGTCTGGAGATGTCCTTTGGGTGGGCGCGGGGATGGTGAGATGGCTGCCCCGCTTTCCATGGGACTCACTCTGGTCCCGCTGCTGCTCACGGAGCCCTGCCAGGATGCTTGGGGCAGGGCCAGCAAAGGGACAGGGACATGGCCCTGGCAGACCAAGCCAGCAGGGTGGAGGAAGCTTGGTCTGATGTAGAAGCTCCATAAGGAGACAGTTGCCAGCGGTGATCCTTGGTGCGCTGCCATGGCACCGCATGGGCAGACTAACACCGAACCCTGCCGTGGCTTCTGCCAGCACATTTTTCCATGGAGAAAGCCAGAAGGTGCCTGTCTGTCCACAGCATCGTTCCTCCTCCCCTCCCTCCAAGGTGGCTGGCTCGCTCCCTGAAGTGTGGTGGTTTATATCCCTCATAAACCTCAGTGCTGGCTGCACCTCAGCCTTTGATGGACATGCTGGTTCTTAATTCCAGTGACACCTCATGGCAAATGAGTCCAGCTAAATATTTCCTTTAGCTGTGTCAGTGCTGCCTCAGTGTAACCATCTGGCTTTCCCTCTGGAGCCTGGCTGGTGTGGCCATGTTTGCTCTCCTCTAATCCTCCCCTCTCACCCTCTGTTGGCCTCATCTCCATCACCCAGCTTCACTCAGTGTCTCATCGAAGACTGCGGCAGTGAAATGTCATCTTGACAGACTTCAGCAGGAGCAGGACTGCACCAAACAGTTTATATTTTTATTAAACAAGGCACATTGACTGCTCCAGCTTACACAGATCACCATTATCCTGGTGTTACACAAGCCAGGAACACCTGGATTGCTGGACTCCCTTGACTGCCTGTTTTGCTAGTGGACATGTATGACATCCCCACACTCACATTAGCCTATTTTTCAAGGCATCTGATTTGCTTTTGGAAACTCCCAGTCCTTAGGAAAGCAAAATGACAAGAGACTTGGCTCCTTCCCAAGAAAAGCGCTTGATGTATGAAATGTTCCCTGAGTGTTGTGAGTTTGCCTTGCCCCTGTGTGGCTTAAACATTGCACTAGGATCATGGGAATGGGGAGAGAGGTTTTCATTATTACTAGTTTTGCCTGTTTCTTATTAAGTTTTGCCATCTCCATGGCCTCTCTGTCCAGGTGGGATCCTGCTGGTTGGGGGCCAACATCCCAGCTACCCTCAGGTTTTTCCACCAGCCACTGCCCACTGCTGCTTCCCCAGCACCACTGCTCAGGCAGGACTGGGGGCACAGGGGGATCTGTGAGAGCATTTCTGGCCATCCATGGTGGGGCTGGCCTGTGCCCAGATGGGTCGGGTGATGAGGCAGATGGTGATGGGAGCAACATGGAAACAAGCAGGGTTCCCACTCCCAGGTGTTCGTGTGCATTCGGATATCTGCAGAAAAATGTCCACAGTGCTGAAAGCGGTGAGGGTAAGGAAGGAGCCTTTTCCAGTAGAAATATATTATTTATTTCTGGGACCTAAAATTCTACCCATGCCTCACACCCTGTGCCAGCCGTAGGAACAGACCTGCCAAAGTCATCTTTGTGGAGAACGGGAAGCTTTTATCCAGAGCAAAACCTTTGTCATAAAACTTCAGAAAATGAATTTCTTTTTCAATGGATCCCCTGGAGCCTAAAAAATAAGTATCTGAGGATTCATGTAGTAGTAAAAGTCTATAAAAGTCTTCGAAGCGAATGGGCTATTGAGGAATTATGTGTGGAAATGAATGGCTGGATTCCTCTGCAAATCTCTTCATGGAGATGCCCTGACGTGATGAAGACGCAGCAGATGCATTAGTAGAAATCCTCTTTTTAATAACTGCTATACCTTATGGTTTTCCTAAAGTGAGGGTTTACCTGATGAAAAATCCACTTATTTTTTTCTAGAAAGGAGGCTGCCATCATTCAGTGGGAAGGAGCCAGCTTGGTTCTCCATCCCCTCCCTGGGGTGGGGGATGCTTTACCTGTCTGTGTAATGCTGAAGAGCAGTGAAAGCCTTCCTTTCCCCTCGCAAGAGGTGGCCAAAAGATCAACTTGGGTCCACAGACAACCTTATGGTTGCAAAATGCAAAGGGAGAAAAGCAATTTATGGACATACAGTGGTTCCTGGCCAGGGCAATGGCAGACACATGACTCACAGAGCACCTGACAGACAGAAAATGCACTGGACCAGCTCTTTTGCTGTCCCACAGGCTGGACTTTCTTCACGGAGGTGCCTGTGGCTCCCCCGGGACCTGCAGTCCTCAGAGCGACATCTGCACCCTCCCCATCACCCCGCACGCACCAACCCCCTGTGCCCATGAGGTCCCCACACGTGGCCCTTGTGCAGCTTTGTCACAGAGTTCGCCCACCCTTGCGGGGAGTTTTCACACCCCGAAGAACATGAGCCGAGTTCGTTTTACATAAATGCTGGGTTCTCTGTGCAAACAGAGCTCCCTGCTTTAATTACTATCGATTTTCTTTTTTCCAAGGAAACGCTGGGCCTCTCTACACCCCCCACTGCTGACTCCAGAGATCTCGCACCGATTTCAGCTGAGCAAGCGTTTCTCTTGCAAATCTAAATATTTATGCTCCAGCTGTGTAAACAGCCCAGACTCAAACGGGGGATATTTTTATGTTACTGAACTGTAATGAGGGATCAAGACTGACCCATCGTGTGGACTCTGACATCTTCTTATGCTGTTTATTGCATGTTGTTGCTGGTGGGCTCAGCCCCCTCACCTCCCTTCTCCAGGTGTTTTGCTCTGATTATTTCTTTGGTGAATTCAGATGGATAGGAATTAGATGGTCGTTACTTTATGTTGTATCATCTATCCAGATGCCAAATGTACATCTGCCTGAATGCAGCGGTTTAAAATCATATGACATTACAAAGGAACCCCCCCAACCCACTAGGCTTTGCTAGAACATGATGTCCATGAGGGAGAAAAGTTATACACTTATTCCTCAGTGTACATCCAGAGAATATGTTACCAATCTTGGCATGGCCCTCCACAGACTCTTCTCACAGAGAAATGATTTACTCAGCCTGGAGCAAGCAGGAGTTCTGTTTACAAGAGCTGACCTGGAGGTTGCACCATCTGTAACTTGCTGCTCAGAAGCCAGGTGGGAGTGTGCACGTGCCTGATAAGGTACGGATGTGCCTGCAGCCCCTCTCCCTGATTTTGGCTGGGGTCTGCCTGCCCGGTAAATAAGAGGTTTAAATGTGCCCATGTGCAGTGTCTCTGTGGAGTCACTCACAGCTCTGACCAGCTGCCTGCAGACATCACTGCTGCTGGGAGGCAGCCTGAGGGGATGGGAATTGCACGGGATGAGCAGCCTCGGTTAAATACCGTTCCAAATACATAAAAATTAATTACTTTTTTCCTCTGGTTGTAGTGGGAAAGGATGCACCTTGCTTTCAGGCCCCTTCTCATGGGGTACAAGCAGAGCATCCCTAAACCTGCCTCAGCCCCATTGTGGAGATGGGGGGGTCACCAGGGAGGCAGCAGGGAGGGACCTCCAGGGCCACATCCCAAACCCCACGGCAGTGCTGTGCCTGCCGGGGCAAGAGCCTGCACAGCAGGGGCTTCGTGATACCTGACTGGAACAGCTCAGCAGGGAGGAGGTGCAAACACCCAGCGATGGGGTTTTCTAAATAACCACTTCAATCCCAGGTGGCAGTGTTCCTGCTGGCACCCGGCTTTGGCAAGGAATCAATTCCCCTAATGAACAGTCCCGTTGGTTGGTGGCAAGTCCAGGAGGCATGGCCAGGGGAACCACGGCTCAGGACCCTGGGCTCACTGGGGCCAGGTGGGTGCTGCCCTGGGGGTGACCCCACCAGCCCTGCAGGAGCTGCCTCGAGGGCAGGGGCCTCAGACTCAAGGCCTCAAAAGCAGTTTCTGCTCATGTTTTGGTGTTTCGGAGCCTCAGTCACCCTGAATGGGAGCAGTTCTTTGGCATACTCCAGCACCAGTCCCACACACGTGCTCAAGCCTTTCGACAAATTTCAAAATGAGGCATGTCCTCCCAGTACTGGGCAGGAACAGAGCTCACATTTCAAGGCAGGGAGGCCTTGTACCATTGGAGGGTTGTCTGACACAATTAATATTAGGCAAACAATTTCTAACAGCGGGACATTTCCAGAAATACAGGATTTTTTTTTTCCAAGTCCAAAAGAAAAAGCGGTGAGTGGGATCTCAATTTTCTCCTGGTTTTCACTGGGGAGGTTATCACAGTTTGCAAAGGGCTTCTGGGGGAAGAAGGACTGAAACCAACTCCTTATGCTCTGCCACTTAATTAATTTTAGACACTTTATAATAAAACATAATTTGGCCCAACTTCTACAAATGAGAAGACAGAGTGGTGAAAATGCCTGGCTCACCCAGCTCTGTTGCACACCCCAAATATGCTGCAGCCAGACATGGAAGTTCTCCACCTGAATATTAAACAAGGAATGGGAGGTAATTCAAGCTTCCTAAAATTAAGTGTCTAAATCCATTTACATTTACAAGCTCTGTAATTAAATAATAAACCAAAATATTATGGTTTGCACTCTAAATGTGAATTCAAGAGCATATGTCTAAGATTACATTACAGCCCCTTATTTGTTTAGCCTGCTGCAGTCTCTGCTTGCAGGGAGGAAGAAATTGCACAGAGAGGAAAAAATTAAATCCCTGAGTCCCAGAGCCACAGCAGGGCCCTTCTGCTTTAGGCTGGGCAGGTTCAGTCAGGTTTTTCCTTCCAGAGCTCTCTGTGTGCGTGTGGCAGCACAAGCATCTTCATCCCAGCAGCTGATCCCACCCCATGGCTGACGTGCTCCTGCTGAAACCCTGTGCCAGAGGCTGTCCCCACTGTGTCACCTGTCCCTGAGGTCACTGCTTGGAGCTGCCCTCTCTGCCCCATCACAGGCTCTCGTGTGCCAAAACAAGGCCCAGCCCTGTGTGCTTGTCCCCACTCTGTGTCCTGGGCTGGCAGCAGTTCCTCTCGGGGGCTCTGCCTCTCTGGCCATCTCTGCCCACCCCGCCTGTGAGCACAGGGCCAGTGCCACAGCCACCACTTGTCTGCTCTTTCATTTGCAGTCTCGGCAAAGAAATGATGGGAGCGGGAAGGGTAATAAAGCAGTAAGTGATGCTCTGCTGCTGTGCTTTACATTTCCTGTGGTGACAACAACAAATCACAGCCTCTGTGCAGCACGGTCACTTCTGGGAAGAGAGAGGGGTTTGGGGAGCTTGTTCTGATGTGGAGGATTTTTTAATGGACTATTTACTTTATTTCCTCTTGGGGTGTCCTCTGATCAGTGCAAGCCATTGCTCTGTGCTGACATTGCCAATCGTTCCAGCAGCCACTTAACAAGAGTTTGCAGCAGGGCCAGTGTGCAGAGGGCTTTGGGAACCTTCTCAGTCTCTTGCTCAACATCTCGACATCATCTGTTGCATTATAAATATTTAAAGGTCTCGTGCTCATGTGCATGGCCTGCAGCAGCAAAGTTTCCCCCCAGCACAGCAGGGAGGAAGCACCAGTTCTTCCCAGTGACAAGCTGGGGCCAAGCAAGTGGCACAGCTGTGTCTCATCATGGGTCCGGCAGTGACTGTCACCCGCCCGGTCCCCTCCTCTCCATCCCCAAGTGAAAGGTAATGCACCAAAAACCCTTTTGTCCTCGTGTAAGGGTCACCTAAACTCATCTGTCACTCCTTCCCCTTTTTATTTCCTCTGTTATCCCGCTGTGCTGCTGAAGCAGCACTGGCAGCTGCTGCCGCTCAGAGCTTCTCCTTCATTTCTCTGCCTGTTTTAAGAAATCCAGGCGCCTTTAAATGCACGTACATCAATTATCGCCGCCGAGTTTCCATCCCGCACAAGGGCACAATAAGCAATGCAAATGGCACAAATAAAGTGTTTGATATTTAATGATCCCTCGCTGCATGGGGAGGGTGTGCTCTTGAACAGGAGGCGCTTTCTCAAGCCGGTGCAATGCAGAAGGACCCCTGTCTCTCATGACTAATTGAGCCCTAATGATTTTCCTTTATCATCCAAAACGAAAACAAAGGATTTAAGGGATGTTTTATTGTGGCTCTGTGGGCCTTTCTATTCATTTATTATTCCCCATGTTAAAAGCTGTGCTTTGGCTTGTCCTTCTGAACCCGCTTCTCCCTGGTGTTGCTGCTGCTCTTGAAGTTCTGTCTCTTTACCTCTGAGGACTGGAAAACAAATACAGCATGTCTGCTGCTCTCGCAGCCTCTGCCAGGAATGAAGGTGACCAAACTGTCTCCATTAGCCACACTGTCCTCCAAAAACTTGTGGATTTGGGTATTTCAAACCGGGTGTGAATTCTCAGGGCCACACACAGGCACCAGGAGGGAGGTGTGGGTGCATGGCCGGCCCAAACACAGAGGGAGGGTTCCCCCCCAGCTTTCACGGGGTTGACAGAAATGGCAGAAAGGACCAGGGCAGAGCAGATCTTGAAGCAATGATACTTCATTCCCTACAGCCAGGGGCAATGGTTTGGGATGAGCTGCTTGCTTGCCCTGCCTCCCTGGAAGCAAAGCCCACCAGCCCCCTCCCTCACGCTCCAGCTGGAGGGTGCATATTTAACAGGGAGAAGAAAGGGGAGACTTGTTTTTGCCAGGAAAACACCCAGGGTGTGCATCACACACACCTGCCCCTCTGCTGAGCCCAGAGTTCAAGCACAGGCACTGATGTAAAGGAAAGACATCAGGACAAGAGCAGGACTGAAGAGAATCTTGCAGCAGAATCATTCTGCAAATGGCAATAGCTCAAACCACTGCACAGCTCTTTCTGGCCATTTGATGTAATTAAGGCTGGGCTCTAAAGTGCCATCTCTGCCCCACGACACATTTCCAAATTGCTGCTCCTCTGCAAAGCCGCCTCCAGAGCTGTCCTTGAGATGTCAGTGCTGGGGTTAATTGGAATCGACAGGAAAATTGGCCTCTGGAAGGAGAAATGGGGATGCTGACTGTGTGTGGGTAGTGGGAGCAGAGCCATGCTGCTGCCAGGGACCCAGTGTCCCCCTGAAGGGTAGCAGTGGGTGCTGGCACCCACGAGACTTGTGACTCCATGCCCAGCCCAACCTTCACTCCAGCTGCCTTTGCCCCAGATCCAGATGCAGCCGGGCACCGGCACGGAAACCCCACGGGTGTCAGTGCCACTGAGCCCACACAGTTCTCCTGTGCCCGTGGGCTGAGGGTGGATTTGGCCCTTCCAGCTGCCAGCTCACCGACTCTGGCACTGACACTGAGCTCGGTGCTGGGGTGCTGGAAGGATCTCAGTGGGAATAAAAGCCACCTCCCGTCTCCCTCACCCTCGACTAATGCATCAGCTCTGGTGCAGGGCTGCAGACTCCTGTCATTTTTCTAAGTATTCCTCATCTCCTCCAATGCCATTAATCACATTATTTCAATTAACAGACCTGAACCATTGAACAGACCTGTCCTGCGCTAATGTGTTATTAATTGGGTCAGGTTGGATGGCAGCAATATCGAGTGCCAGGAGGCTCTGAGCTTTCATCTTCTGGTCTGGGCTAGTTTCATTTATCTAATCACCTCCCCAGTGCCACAGGGGCCTCTTTCACTTTTTCCCTCTCCACCCACCTTAAAGGTTTTCGGATACACTTTCTGCATTGTCTGGTATCAACTACACTCTGAAGAGAGTCATATCTAATTCACAGTACTCTCCCAAGAAAAATCAATGATTGTTTACATTACTATCCTACAATCTCTATTTTAGAGTAATTCATGGCAGAATTACTTTAAAATAGAGCACTATTAATTTTATTAAGCCATTAATAGTGGGCAGATATTATTCTGCTCCATTGATCCTAAGTTGATGCAATTACCACTTACAAAGCTTGCACTGTATGGCTGAAAATTTCAATTCTGTGTGCAAGCTGAAGCTGTACATTAAAAACATGCCAAAGCCAGATGCTGGTGGTGGAAATTGGGAAAGTTGATTCAAAACAAATAAGGAACTGCCCAAATTTTATAACTTCCACCCTTTTAAAGCTGAGGTACAGAAAACAGTGTGGAACTCAGCCATCCCCGAATGCCCCATGTCAAAGGGAGAGACAGACACTCTCCTTCAAACCTCCCGGGACCTAAGGTTCACAGAAAACTCATCATCATGGATTATCAGTTAACTGAAACATCCTCTCATGAGAATGGGAAATTTTATAGGTGAAACTAAGCTTAGCTCTATCTGCACAGAAGACATGTCAAAAGCCAGGACAGGCCCATGTCCATCTGAGTGTGCACTGCACTCTGTTTGCAGAGGACGAGTATCACTCAGAGTCCTCAGATATTCTTTTCCTCTCCTCTGTGTAAAAAAAAAAAATAATAGCAGAGCAGTGTGGGGAAATGGAGTGAGACAAAATGGTGCAAATCACCCAGATCTCGAACATCTCCAGGAAATCCAACAGCACAGAGTGACCATCTGATCATGAGAGACATGAGGGATCCTGCATGTGGGAAGATAAAGAGATTCCCCAGTGGAGCGTGTGTGCTGAGGGCTCAGTGGGCTGGGATGCAGGAGCAGGATCCATGCCGTGCAGCTGGGATGCTCCTTGCTGCTCTTGTCCTGGTGCCAGCTCCAGCCAGGCCCAGACACTGAGATTCACTGTGGAGGGCAGCAGTGGGAGCATCCCTGAGCCTGTCTGGTCTCCTCGGCCAGGCTTAGGTGGGGCACAAGCTTCCCCTCAGGGGAGTGCCTGCGGGACAGAGGAGCAGACACAGCAACCTCCCGAACCCAGTGTTTCTTACCCTGGTCATGAACAAAGCTGTTTGCAAGGTGGTGCTGAAATAGGAGTTCAAATTCATGAGCATTTTTTGCTATTGAAAGGAGTGATTTTTAGCCTTTCCCCTCCTTTGTCCTCTTTAAACCATTTAAATCATATGTTTGTGTGGGTTTTTTAACCCTTTTGGAGAGTGGAAAACTGGGCTTAAAGCTTCCCCTTCCTGCAGGGACTGGGCTGTGAGCAGCAGGAGCAGCATGACCTGTTTGCTGTAGAGGTGTTGGGAGCACAGAGCACAGGCCAAGCCTGCAAACAGCTCCCTCCAGGCAGAGCAGATGCACATTAGCCCGAGTGCCTTTCCCAGTGCTTAACACCCTTCACCAGGGGGTAAGTTCAAAGCAAATCCATTCCCTGCCTCTCCATCCAGACAGCTCAAAGTCCCTTGGAAACTGATAGAGTTTGGCTCATCAGTGCATCAGGATCTGTTTTATTTTATCTGTCTGCACAAGCCTGCATGCAGGGATAGATCAGATTAACATGACTGATGAAAAACATCCTCCTCTTTATCCCCTCTGACAGCAGCAACCCTTTATCAAGAGTCTGAAGACAAAGTTTTCTCAGCCAGAAGTTTTATGCCCTGAAGGTTCGTTGTTGGTTGTTTTGGGGTTTTTTTTCCAGCAGAAGTTTATTTTTGCTTCAAGAAAAATCAAAACATTTTGATGGAAGATTTTTCAGCCATCCTTATGCATTAGACGTGGTGGCAGACAAGCTTGGCATGTCAACATCTGCTCCTTCTCACTGGATTGAATTTAATATCTGGTGTATGAGCACTAACCCTCCCTCAGAGCTCAACAAGACAGTTGGAGAGAAGAAAACAGCCTCTCTTCTGAGGGTTTCCAAACACTTTTCCACAGTGACCCTCTCATAATGTTATCCCCCTTTATAAAGCTAACTTCATCTTCATAATGCCCTCCAGTGGGGTTTTGGGGAGGACAGTGTTATAAACTGCAGCCCAGTGAAGCTGCCACTCACAGCTGCTAATACACTGCATTTATCCCCACTGCCACAGAGGCTGTGGCAGCAAAAGGAGAGAAGAAGAAAAGTAATTACTTCTTGCTCAGCTTGTCACCAAATCCTCTCATCAGCCCTCTCATGTCTTTCTGGGCTGCCTTAGTGATTTGCCATGCTCTGCAGTGCCCGGCTGGATTCAGTGGTGCTGGTGTAATGGAGTGTGAGGATGGGGAAGGAGTTGGGTACCACGGGTACTGGGAGCCCCTCAGTGCCCAGCACACCCCAGGCTGTTCTGTTTGTGTGCACCAAGCCCCAAACAACTGCTGCTGGAATGCCATTAGGAACTCCTAATCAAGACGTGGGTTTATTTCAGCCAGGAAGTCTTATCCCAAAAGCATCCCCACTGAGGAGTGAGGGAGAAGAGGAGGGGTTTTCTCCAGGGGTGGGTTTTTTAAACACCTTTCAGAGGTTACAGATGTTGAAGAGCCCAATCTCCTGGAGAGGACTCAAACTCCACATTCCCATTCAGCAGTGTGGATCAGCCAGACATTGAGTTAAAAACAAAGATACAAAGTCATAAAATTAACTTAAAATTAAGCCAATTTGCTGGTTGGCACTGAGGTTCCCAGGAGCAGCAGCATGTTCCTGAGACCTGAAATTAGGTGTGATATCAAAAGCCCTTACCTGGTGCATGTATTAAATTGAAGACAAATATTTTGACCAGCACCTAATGGGCCATTTTTCATGTTTTCTTCAAGTCCTGCAAGATCAAATGAAACACAAACAGCAAGGGCCATTTTCTTCTGAGGAGGTGGTGGATTTGGGGGACCACTGGTGATACAGTGGAAGTATCCCACTTAATGGGCCCGGCACTGCCAGTGCTGGGGTGTCATGCACTGAAACCAGTGTGCCATGTGATAAATTTGATGCACTTCACACTGAAGTTGATGCATCACCTTTGGAATCAAATTTATCATCTCTTCCATCACACTCCATATACTGGATCGGAGTCACCACCTACTGAATTAAAAACTTCATGTGCAGTTCACATCACACCATAAATCAGCCCAAAATGGAATTAAGTGCATTGTATGCTAAGAACTCATCCATCACACCATAAATTAAACATGGAAAAAGCCTCTTAGGCTGGATGTGCCCAGATAGAGACTGCAGAGTCCACTGGGGAAAACATGACACCACTGAAGTCACCGAGGGCTTGGCCATCAATTTCAGTTGACTTTTTAATCTCCTGTGTACCAGGTCTGTCTCTGTCCTGCACCAACCTGGAACTTGGGTACCCAGAAACTCTTTCTGTCAGTGGCTCTCCCATTGAGCCATGCACATGTGCCACTTGGAGGTTTAGGCAGGAGCCTGGAGGAGAGATGCAAATCAGCCCCCTACCCTGCTCCTGCACAGGGAGATGGCAGCAAGGGGCCGAGAGGGCTGTGCAGCCCTTGCTGGCAGCCAGCACACACTCTGGGACACACACAGCACCTCTCGTCTTCCAAGGACCTGCACCAACCAACAGCCAGGCTCAAAGTCTCAACATCCTTGTTGCTGGAGGGGAGCATCTTTCTCCTAAGCTCTCAGCAGAACTGCACAGGGCTTGGCCTGGCTACAGTGGCTGATGGATGCCTGACACATCTTTTGCAGTCTTTGGACTTCAAAGAAACAGGAGGAGAGAAAAAAAAAAGAAAAAGAGTCTCAGGAATACTCGTGGTGTCAGAGCACCCCAGGCAGTTCAGCCTTCGGCAGATGCTGTTAGTCCTGTGTGACAAATGGGAACAGGAGCACAGAGTGGATGGGTACCAGCTGCTCAAGGCCAAAGCTGGAGACTGGGGCAAAGATAAGACTCCAGAAATTCTTATCTACAACCAGGATACTATTTTCTCTTTTTTGTTTTCTATGTTAATTTTTGCTTTTCTGACAGCACTCTTGCAGCACAGGAGCCCCCTATCCCATCCCAGTTCCCCTGGGAAAGGTGGAACAAACTTCCAGCTGAAGCACAATGCAGTCAGAGACATTCTTGTATCCAATCCACAGTCTTTCCTTTTATTTTTGTATTCATCTGGTCCTCTCAAAATCTGCTCAGGAGCAATTAAAGCCTGTCAGCTAGAAGCTGATGCAACTTCTATTTAATTAGCCCAGCAGCCAATAAAGATCTCATTCATCAAAATCTCATAGAAGGTGTGGTGGTTAGGGCAGGGGGAGATTTGTCACTTCTTCCCTAGATCCAGATGGCTGTGGAGCATCAGTCAGTGATCCGATAACATGCATGGACTTATGTGCACATCTGAGGAGACCGAGCAGCTGGGACACATCTGTCCAGAAAGCAGCAATGGGTGAAGACACTGCAGGACTGTCCCAGGTGCCACGGTGGCAGATCCTTCTGCAAGCTCAGTCTTTCAGATCATGACTAACCTGGGCAGCAAGTGGCCCTGGTGGGATGAGCAGCTTTGAAGGGCTTTTCCTCTTCTGACCCTTTTTGCTGCACTACCCAGCAGCAGGAAAGGGCAGAGGTGTGTAAGGAAGGCTGAACACCAGCAGGATGAATTGGGAGAGGGCTGAAGAAACACTGGGTTTCCCCAGAACTGTTGCCTTTGCCCTGGAGGGGTTTAAGAGCCCCTCTCACTGTGCTGCCACTCTGAACCTAAACACATTAGGGATGGCAAAGCAGAAGAGAAATCAGTACCCACAGTGATGGATTCCAGCAAAGTTTTGGGGTGCTTAGCATGCCAGAGAAAGTCTTTAGGGTGACATCCTTTTGGCCTGAAAGCTTCTCCTTAAGTTGACTGTCAGGGTATCAAATATTTACCTGACCTTCTCCTGCCGGACACATTGGGGTTGAGCTTTTCCCAGAGACTGTGCAGGGTGGCCAGGAGGATGGGGGGCGTGTGAATCTGTACCTGAGAGGTCACTGTGCTGGCTTTGTGTCATGAACAAGGGGCTTTCACCAGCTTGGGCCTGCAGGAGCAGATCCCTGTGGGAATCACTTACCAACACTGTTTGCAGCCTCACCATCACAATTCACTGAACTGAAAAAAAGTAAATCAGCTATCACAGGACAGTTCATAGATTACCAACATGAGTGATGGTATCTTTATAATTAATGATTATGACAAAGCAGCGTAATAGTTTGTCTCCTTGTGAGTGGCTTGATTTGAGATACATGGCAGTTGGCGTAAGCAAAGCAGGTAATTGGAGCCAGTTTACCCTTGGTGTGTCCAGCTGGTAGCTGCACTTCACAAACTTGCACGTGAGCGTGTTTTTCCTCAAAGCCTTAACCCCAGGGCAGAAAAAGGCTGCAGATGTAACCCCAGTGACAGGCATATTCCCAAGATGGGAGGGGCTTGGGGGTGGAATGATGGGCAGTTTCTTGCTGCTGCCCCACACATTTCGCAAGTTGCTGTTGTCAGTGAATCTGCCCTGGAATTTGCAAGGAAAATGCCTGTGCTCAGCTCAGGGCCCTGAGCCACCCATCTCCTCAGGAGTTATTAACAGGAACATCATAGCTGGCGTATTACTGTGATTGATGCTGTATCAATCAACTGGAAAAGTGTTAAGCAAGCCTTAAAAAGAAGTGAGATGAAGGTTTAAATACCAGGCTAAAATGTCCATATTATGGGGTCATTCCAGGGTCGAAAACAGACGTGCAGAGATGCTGACATCCTCAGCTGTGCCCCTGTCCCTGCCGCTCCATGCTGGCCACACTGGTTCTGAGGGCAGTGAGTAATGAGTGCTTGCACCGTGAACGATGATGGGCAATTAGCAGAGGGCACATACAGACTGTATGCACTGCAAGGCTGTGGTTTTATTGCTTATCAAATAAAATATTATAAGAAATACTCTCTATTATTTCCAGCCAAGCATGCTTTTATTCCGTTTCATCAAGTCTGGTTTGATTTGGCTTATTTTTGTTTAAGATCAATATGATAAACTACACTTGGACTTGCCAACTTCAGTCATGTTTGCTAGTGTGACATTTGGTATTTCAGAACTCAGGGGGGAGGCCTCCTCTTGTAAGGAGAGTCTCAGATTTTCCTGCATTGAAACAAAAAAATTGTGGCCAGGACAGTTGTGGAGAAATTTATGTGTGGCATTCAGTTTGTCATACCCAAAAGGCAAACAAATAAAAAAAACACCTTCCACAAGAACAAACCAAAACAAACAAAAAACCTAAGGAAAACAGAAACAAAAACAACAAACAAACCAAAACTAACCCTCAAATGTGTTATCGTTTAATCATCTGTGATTTTCAAACACTATGCCCTTGGGGAACCCAACTCACAGATTTTCTGCCAACAAAGAGCCATTTTTCTTGAGAACAAATTCACTTCTCATCTCCAAAGCCAGGCCCACACACCAGTGAATTCCTGTATTGTGCATGCAAAGCCCAAGATCAGAAACCACAGGGCAGGGATGGCCCAGTGCCCAGGACGTGCTCTGAAGGGGGTGCTTCACACATTCTTTCAATCTCTATTCCGGTGCTGTGTTTTCTCCCAGAAGATGCCCCTGCTTCCCCTGGAGATGCACCAGGCTTTCCCAGGGAGTGTAGCACCTTCTTTGCTTCACCTGCAGCCATCTACAGCAGAAAACAACCTTCCCAGGCAGAGAAGCCTCGGCCTTTCCGTGCCCTTTCAGCCCGTGCTCAGACCTGGAGCAGGTGGAGAAGGAGCTGCTGCGAAGCGTGGATGTGTTTTAGCACTCCCAGGACCTGGGCTAAATGTTTCCCAGTGCTGCCTCCAGTGTTTTGCAGAGAACCAAATCCAGCATGTCCTTCTGGATCTCTCTTTTCCACGGAGGCTCATGGTGCTCTCTTTGCTCCCCTGCTTGTGCTCAGAAAGGACTTTGAAACACACAGCCTGAACAGACCCAGCAAGCTCAGGGCTGGCAGAGAAAAAATACTCCTTTTGCCAGCCCTTCATGTTAAGTGTCTACATTTAAAATGACTACATAAACTAAGAAATTATTAACAGGTCTAAGCACTTTACCAGGCAAATCCAATTTCTTCTTAGGAGAACTGGATGGAATAAAGCTAAAAAATTTGCTTTGAGGATGAGATTTAATTCAAAGTGTCAGTGTTAGTTCTCCTATTGCACTTGCAGGTTTAGAGAATAAACCTGTTTGCTAGCAAACAATCGTCTTAAACAAGATCATCATTAATCCTGAATTCAGCTGTCAAAAGGACTGAGACTGCAAACTAAGAGGGAACAAGGAAAACCTGGTAATTTGTTTGTTAAATATTTGTAAACTGTCATGTCAGTAATGGATAATAAGAAAATTTTGAGCCTCCAGAGCTGATGCATAACACAAAGCTTTGCTGTATTGCACCCAAACTATTATCAATAGCACATTTATTATAATAATAGATTAAAAACAAGCTTGCTGGCTGAAAAACAAGATCAATTTGAGCTCAAGCTATTTGGACGTGTTCTAAATGTTGTAATTAAAATGCAGCATGAATGTTCCTCTAAAAAAAAAAAGTGAGAAAAATAGCCTTGCTGCAATTACATATGCCATCCAGCCCTGACTCCGGAGCCTGACCCTGAGAAAAAAAAAGAACAAGCAAAATTGTATTTGTGTCCAGTCAGACATTTCTCATCTTCAGGGCTTGCTGCAGAGCCTAAGCTAACATGACTTTTCCTGTTGGGTCAGGATCCAGCCCAGCCTTGAAGATTCGATGCAGGGAGACAGCCCTGGTTGCACTGAGCTCCCTGTGCTGGTCAGGATTTGATCACAGTCCAGCAAAGAAACCCAGCTGAGCTCTATCTTGCTGCAAAGGCAACTGCAGTGTATGGTGGGAAAAAAGCCCCAAGCAACTGTAAAAAGAGATAAAGAAGCCACCGGTGTGGAAGGTTTCACTCCTGGACCGAGTGCCTTGGGGACAGAAGTGGTCGGAGTGGCTCTCTCCCCAGCACCCCCCCGCAGTGTTACCGCACACATCAAAGCGGGAGTCCCGCCTCCCGCAGCAATTAGACACTCATGGACACTTCCCAGGAGCTGCCTGTCGCCCTGGAGAATTGGGCTCTTCTTTTGTTCTGATAAAGAAGTGACTAGTGAACTACAGCAATCTCCTGGTAGCTCTCTAAATAATTGTGTTCTCTCATGTCTTTTAATCATAAGCCCCGCGAGGCTCATAATACCACATGTGCAATCCAAGTTGGCCCATCAGCTCAGTTTATCAAAGGGACTTAATTTAATCCTAGTCTTTGATGGAGACAGGAGCGGTCAAAGTCCACCCTAGTGATTTTCTAAGTTTACTTATCTTGGAGATCTGGGGCAGGAAGGGCACTGGGACTCCAAGCACAGCATTGATAAACGGAAGCCATGAGGAGGAAGACAAAATTGGCAAGAGCTTGACAGCCTGAATCAAGAGAAACCACAGCAGAAACCTGGAAAAACAGTGGGGACTGAAAAGGCAAAATAAATCCTGTGACTGGTGTCACCACAAGTAACAACATGAGACTGGTAAAATAAATGGCTGGAGGCAATATCTACCTCAGAGTGAATATCACAACTGTGAGAGACCCACCAAGGAGGGGCCAAGAGCAGAGAAATCCAAGCCAGGAAGTGCAGAGCCAGAGGAAAGCAGGCACAAAGTGCTGTGGATGGTGGAGCTGCTCTGACCTGGCAGCATCCCCTCCCAGACAGAGCAGGATGCAGTGGGCATGAAAACACACCTTTGCATGGAAAAGTGCCTGCTCTTTCCTAACAAGCTGAAAGGAAGCTCAAAACTTGCAGAGTTGAGCAGGTTCTGTCTAGGTGCATCTCTTAAAACCACTGGGATGACTTCTCTGCTCATTTTCAGCCCAACAGGTCAGTGGACCCCAGGAGGTGTCATACAGTGACAGCAGCTACAAAATGCTGCACAGACTGATGCAAAAACCTAAAGAAAGGAACCAAAATCTCTGGCTTCAAGGGATGCTGAACAATGAACATTAGGACCAAATGCATCAAAGATAAGGATTTAATGGAAAAGCTAAAAGCCCAGCCTTCTCCTGAGAGAGTTGACAGGAGAAGACTGGAGCAGTGTTTCACTCCCTAGCTGTAAGTGATGGATGTGAACACAGTGGGGGAAAAAAAACCAAAAAGGATTTAAAAGAAAAAAAAAAGAAGAACTTTACGAGACAAAACCCAGCTGGTTCTGAAGCACTCAATGGCCTTTAATAGTTTTCAGCTCAAACAGAAGAGGGAACTCAGAGCCTGCAGTACAGAAGCTTGAGAAGTGCTGTGGGCTATGAGAAATGGAGCATAAGCCCTTTGGTTACAAGCAGCACATACAAAAGCTTGGTGCAAAGGAGGAACAAAGAAATCCTCCAGTAGGGATGTAAAGGACTGTGCTGGCACCAATAGTGCAGAGGGATTCTTCATGGCACTATCAAAGTTTTGGTGGAAGATGGATAGACCATCTGCCTGCAAACAGTCAAGGCCATTTATTTAATTTATACAGAGAGTGCAGGTGGCTTGGGACAACCTTTGGGGAGAAAATGGGAAGAAAAACAGTGATATTAGCTTCAAAAGTAAATCCACAAGCGGCAGACAGCAAAGGGTAAAATACAAACATTACCCAGGCTGGCTAATCCCCACAAAGGGACTGACTGGTTAAAAACATGTCAGATCCTTGGTCTCATGAGGGATGTGCACTTTGGAGAGGTGGAGGACCTGAATTTGAGGAAAGCTTCCAGGAAGGTGCTTGTGGGTGGGCAGAGTTGGAAAGCCCAAACCTCCCCTTGCTCCAAGGCAGTGGTGAGATGGGGGGACTACACAGCTCCTTGGCCAGCCCTGAAATAACAGGGCAGCTGATGACACTGGCTGTGGTGAGAAAGGAGCAGGAACACGCAAATTAAATACACTCTGTGGAAACAGGGAACTGTCTTCTCTTTGCTCTGCAGATTTTGGGCTGTTTAAAGTGTCAGGAAGCAAAGCTGGCATTGACAGCCCATGACTGGCACCCAGATGGGCCAGTGCTAGACCTGGGAGCTGCAGCCCTCAGAGGCATTGGAGCATTTGCTGACCTCTGCTGAGCTCAGGGCACATCAGGAGCTGGACTGCATGGCCTCGCATGTGGGGAGCCACTGTGACTGAAAGCAGTTTGCCTTTTTGAAAGACAGCAGCTCCTGGTGCCTGATGAATTCCTGCTGGCCTGTTTCATCTCTGACTTGGGCAGGAAAAATCCCTATTGGTACAGCACCTTTGAGAGGTTTCTTTCTTTGGTGAGGACAGCATGAAAGTGTCTTGATGCATAGGTTAAACACAGAAAGAGCCTGAACAAAGGCTCCCAGCAGCTCCAAGCAGACTTGGGTAGAGTCAGAGCTCCAAGCAAATTCACTTCCATTTGAAGATACTTCATTTGTGAGTGGGTACATAAACACAGCAAGGTCTGCGAGATGCCAGTTATTACCCAAGACCTGGTCATTGGGGATGGGCAAGTAGACCAAGAAGGAGTAGAAAGTGCCCTGCCAGGATGAAGCCTGCTGCTCCTCGACCACAAGATTCAGAAGCTGAAGCCTGGCAGCACATGGTAAAACACAGTAATAACACAGGGCTCTCAGCAAAACACTGGCACTGACTTTTAAAAGCCAAGCCTGGGATGGCCACAGAGCCAGCCCCACTGCCACCAGCAGGCACTGGTGGCAGAGGAGCTGCCCCTTCCCACCAGTTGCTGCATCCATGCTGATGGGAGGTCTGTGATTGCTAAGGCAGCCCACTGACCACACATCACTGCTGAGATGGACACAGCCTGGGTGGCTTTCTCTCACTTCTCTGCAATAGACAGACTCACAAACTGGCTGGCAGGGCAAGGCCATAAATAATGTGTAAATAGGCTGGGGCCACAGGCAGCACCAATGGATGCTCCAGGGCTGGTGACAGCAGTGTGTCGGTCCAGAAGTCCCTGTGGCTTGACCTGGCACAGCAAAAGGGCTGACTGTGGGCAGCTAACCAGGCACAGGATAGGTGGGAGGGAGATGCTGGATAACCCCTGTGCTCTGAACTGGTTTGCTTACAGAAGCTGTGACAAAAAGCCAGAGCCAAAGCAGCCAGGGCAGATGCTGTTACCACCCAGACATTTGGCTCTGCATGGTCTCTGCCCAGACACAGTTCTCCTGTGGGTCAGCAGCTTTTCTGGATGCAGGAAAGTGGGCAGCATTACCCAGGACAACTCCCAAGCAAACACGCTGTTGCTGCCAGCAAAGAGGCTGCATGAGAGGAGGAATAAGCAAGGTACTGAGGGCTGGCAAAGTCATCAGTGAGAAGTGACTTTTGGGGAGGGAAGATCAGCATGGGGAATGAGGGGGCTGACTGCTAGCAAAGGGAGTCATTGGGAGCTAACTTGAGTCTGCAACAAGAGGAGAACCAAGCTGCAGCTTGGAGGGGTACATGTCTTCAACAAGTCAATTCAGCTTCTTTTCCTTACACACAGATCAAACAGGAGAAGCCAAGCAGACTGAACAACGTATTCAATGACAAAAAATAATCTTAAGAGGGATGTTAGCTTGATTTGTGTGTCTTCATCTTGGTTGCCAATTGTCACATTGGTGGGTTCCAGCTACAGCTCCTCATTGCTCTGACTGAATTGTTAAATTCAGGTTTAGGTTTTTATTTCCTGTAAGCATATTAAAATTTTAATTAAGCACTAAGTCAGTGTTTTAGCAGGTTTTTGAAACTTCAGCTATTTATCTTGTTGATTACAGTTCTCTCAGGTCCTTAGTCGTGGCCTAAATTTAGAGCAATTCTGACTGACTGAGCCCTGTGGGATAACTGCTACAACTATTCATCAAAAATGAAGAGATCAGAGCTGTGGGAGCCTGCAGTGTGGCTGCTCTGCATCCTGACAGTCTTCTGATCTACAGGTGCTAGAGCCAAGTTAATGCTGATCTGCTGGCAAAACACAGCATGAAAAGACTTTGAGAAGATGCAGCAGCTCTTGATACGAAGCTCCACAAGAAACAGTTTCCTTCCTTGTTGTCCACCTGAGATGGTGAGGAAGGAGAGATTTGAAGCAAAACGATTATTTTCTTTCATGCAATTTCCATTAGGCAACACGAGTCCTTCCCAAGGCAAAATGTTTGTGTCCCCCATTTTTGTCTCTCTGGGGAGCACTTTGCAGGAGATGAATGAGGGTCCCTGCTTTACAAAGCGCACGTGAAGTACTCTCAAGGAAACAATGCCACCGTTCATGTTCAGCCAGCTTCATGTGGAACTTTGGGGCTTTCTTCCTAAATTGCTGGAGAATTCTAAAGGACCCACGTCTACTTGTACATGAGAGGTTTATCACACACATTGACATGAAAGACTAGCTATCAAAAGCTAGTGAATCCAGCTATCGACATGCAAAACCCTGGCCAGATCTGTCAACATCTGGGACCAGACGCATCTCTTAAATGCTGTTTTAAAATTGTATCACAATAACAAATGTAGTGATAATGACATGCAGAGTCTGGTACCATCCAAAATTCAGCAGCTGTGTTATTTGCCATGGCGCTGATCTCCCAAGTTTAAGCAGCTTCTGCTAGAAAGTGGTTCTTGTAGCTCAGCAAAGAAATTCAATGCAGAGCAAAAAGGAGATTATCCTTCTGTGTATGACCCTGGCTAAAACTTGTTAACCACCCTGACTCATAGCTCTCCCTCCTGTGCTAATCACATCTGTAATAGCCATCCAGCTGTTTGTTCTGCCCCAACGGTTAAGCCAAGGTGATGGCTCCCATAGATGGTGGGGACATTGCCAGGGGTACAGCCACCTCCTCCTCTGGTCACTGCAGACTCACCAATGCTCGTCTTCATGCTGGCTTTTGCAGTACTCTGGAACGCCAAACCCATTTTCAAACCATGGGTGACCAGCTCCCCTGATGGCTCTTCACCACCAGCTAGGAGAGTGCTCTTCTGGAAGACCTGAAGTCATCCACTGTTTAATCACCTGAGCTTTCCTCTTCTCTCATCTCATATTGTCTGCAATTATTCAATGTAACTTCAGCTGTTCATTGAGGAATTGGGAAGACCTTGACCAAACAGCCCTTTCTTTCCTCCCTGCCCAGCAGTCTGCAGTCTCCCTGCCTCAGGCCTAAGCCAAGTAAAGTGAAAACTTTTCCTTTCACTCGCTTACATTTCATTTTCACAATAAAACTCACATCCAGGTCACTGCTCAGTAAACCACAACTTCCACCAGGGCCAGCCCTGCTTCAGTCACTTTGCCAGGCCTCATTTGGGTATCCAGAGAGGAACCAGCTCCTGACTTGGCCAGGCTCCTCCTTCCCAGTCAGTGCTGACAGCACACACCTGTTGCATCCAAGCCAGTATCATGCAGCCCTCCCAGGTCTCATCTTCTGGGCTTGTGGTGAAAGGAAGATGGAAGAAAAGAGACATGAAAGCCCCTTGAGCTGCACAGAGAAGCTTGCTACCTAAAGGCATTTGACTGCCTCAGAAAGAAGAGGTAAGTTTAAGGAACCGACAGCCAAGATGTTGTTTTGCTGAGTCTGAAATCTCACTTTTATGCTTATCTTATGCAAAACTGGAAATAACACTGGTCACACTTACAACCTGCTAAGGGGAAAAATGGCAAAAGCCAGTGCAAATGAAGGGAAATTTTCGTCACAAAAAAAAATCTTTCTCAGAAAGCACCCTTCAGAAAAACAGATAAACACACATACTTGCAGAGCAAATCCAAACCCCTGCAATCTCCATGAAGGTTTGAGCAGCAACCAAGCAGGCAGATCAGAGAAGGAAAAAGTTTCCAAAAGGTGATGATGAGCAGGTGGGAAGAAGTAACCAGTTCATCTCTATGAGAAATGTGAACAGAGCCTTCCAGTCCCTTGAGAAATTCCTGGGAGGGGCTGCAGGAGCAGCCCCCAGCCTCATGTTAGCACTTTATTTATAGCATTGCCTTCCTGTTCATAACCTTCCCGACTGTGAATTGCAATTTTTCCTTCCCCCAGCATTATGGTAGCAGTTTGGAACATGGAGATGTTTGGAAAGGGGCAATTTGGCATCAGGAGTTTAAAAAGCAGATACAGATGACATCCTAAATGTATCTTTTATGAGTTTGGAACGATTCCTTTAAATTAAGCTCAGAGTCTGTGACAGCTTCTGGTAGTGTCGCCAATAAGGAAATAAAACAAACAAAAAAAATCAAGAGGTTTTAAGCATATGTAGTCTTAGAGATCTGGATACCTTGCTTTCCCTCATGCAACTTTGAACTGCTTACCAAGTGCTTCCCAAGGAAAGTGCTTCAATAATTTTCAATTGTCACTTCACCACATATGCCCTCGAACCCCAACATACTTCCAAATTCAAGGCTTATGAAAAATTAAATGCTCCAATAATTCTAAATTGTGTTTGTTCAGTGTTACTGGAGCCCGGCCATTCCTTCAGTTTGGGGATTTTTGTTTTGTTTGCAGTGGGTGGAGGAAGAAATGCTTTCTATTAGTGCTTCAAGTTGGAAGCTGGTCAAACAGCATCACAGCAGAGTGATTCAGCAGCCTCTGAGCCGATTCACAGTGTGTCATAAAATGGGATTAGGAAAAAACAATGCTTGGAGGAAAAAGAACCCACACAAAGAATCACAGCAGGAGAACAATACCAAAAAGAACACAGGGAAATAATCCTTACTTGGCTTCTGAGAAGCAGGTTGGATGACCTAATAGGTGGCTTTCAATGCCCTTCATTCCCCATGGAGTTGCAGGGTTGAGCTGCCCGGATCCAGCCACCACAGCTTAATAAATGTCTCTGCATGGACTGAACCACCCCAAGTGTTCCTGCGTGCACATCTGCAGCCTCTTCTCATTTATCTGATGACACCATGGTCCCCCTCTGGCACAACCCCAGATGCTACTTCACAGCAGGCAGGAGCTTATGCAGAACTAGTGGTGGAAGTCCATGACCATTTAGGATAGGAAGCAGAGGGAGCAATCTTAGGCTGTGAGTTAAAAACCAAAAAGCTGGGTTTTCATAGTGTCACTCAAGAAGATACACACAAACTGGCAGCACATCAAAGGAGCTGAGGTATCAAACTAAGTGTATTTCCTAGCACTCTCCTGAACAGGAATTAAATTAAACATGAATTGTGATCTCCTGAACTCAAGTATCAGTGACCACCTATGGCCAATGCCAAGATGGAAGAGGAAAGAATAATTTAAAATCTATTCTCTATGAACCTGAAGATCCTATTGACAACCTTGTTTTAAATTAGGCCATACCTGTTACAACTGTGGCCTTGAAGTGACAGAGGAAGGCAGTGACTCTCTCAGGAGTTTTACTAGATCAGCAGTGGTTGAATTACTCCTATGCAGAACATGAAATCACAGCTTCACGCAATTGAGGAAAATCAAACAATTATAGCACAATTCCAATAAAATTGCTATATCCAAAGTTTGGTAGAGACAGAAAAACACGGAGGAAAGTGAAAAATCTCATATGCCATGGTCTCCTCCTGTAGACTGAAAAAATGATAAAGTGCATCCCTGTAAATAACTCACTGCAGGATGCCTGGAATTTTATAGAAACTACTGCAACTTGTCTCCCAGTGGGGAATAACTGAGGCATGAGATAAGAAATCAGCCATATCCTAACTTGCAGTGACAGGTGCTGTAAAAGGAAATGCCCAATAAAGGCTTAATGTATAGGAAGATGGCAAATAACTGTCTGGAATTCTGAAATAAGAAAGCATAAACCAATTCTCTAATCATGTCTAATCAAAGAACACCATCAATTGCTAAAAACTTCTAGGAAAAAAATGGGTATTGGAGAGGTGGTAGCATGCCTGTCTTCGTCAGTAGTGTTTTGGGAATATTTTAGCCTGCAGAATTTAATTCCCTGTTATTACTTCTGAGCCTGAAGGTGAAAATCACAAATCAGAACCATTCATAACATGCAGTAATGGGATGAAATACTCATAAGGAGAGTTACATGATGAAATCCTTTGGGACTGTGTGTAACCCTTACAGTCCTTGATAATAGCATTAAAAATCCTTCTGTCACTAATATCTATTCTTGCCTAATTCCTATACTAGTTTTTCCTTTCTTCTCTCCTAACATCTTCAGATTTTTGTGTCATATGGCATTCCTTCCACCCTTCCTCCCTGCTGCCCTAAATATATGTTTAAGGCAAAATCATAGGAAAGCATTCCATGCTTAAAAAGATGGGCAGGTTTTAAATTACACTGTAATTACTAATAAGGGCTTTTAATACCTGAGGAGCTTTCCCAGGGAGTTTTGCTCTGATTTCAGGACCCCCATTGTTTTTATAGAGGGCTATTTGGTCCCATTGATAAGGTGGCTACATTTTGAGTAATAAAGACTGCAGTGCTCTAAAATAAAATAACACTGTCCCCACCCTTCTTTTACCCTCTCATAACTGAGTTAAAAAAAAAAAAATCCCAACCCATGATGTGTTAGAGCTTTGTTTTCTGAGTAACAAGACCAATCATGTTTCCTCTGCTTGAGGTCTCTCTCTTCTCTTCCTTTTCTTCTAGGTCCTCTGGATCCACACTGACATAGAAATATCCCATGATGGAGAAAATAATGCACACAGCAAAGAGGAGAACAGTGAACAAGACAAATTCAGCCCACTAGGAAAGAAAAAAGAACAGCAGGTCAGGAGACCCCAGACTCTCAGTCCAGAGGATATCTCTGCACTTTCAAGTGCTTTTTAAAGAGCTGGGTGAAAATTATTTTTTAGTGTCCAAAATGGCTCACAAAATAGAAACTTTCTCATCCTGTTTTCTGGTAAATGCTTGTACACATAATGTAATTACAAATATGCGATACCTCTTGAAACAAAATAGTTAGATTGAGTTGGTTTCATTAAATCTTTTCTTACAAATCTGTCCTGACTGGAACATATCTACCTGGGCTTTTTGCCTACAAGATTCTTTTGGAAGAGGCAGGTTGATGCTGGCCAGAAATAAGCCCCAGTTCACACCTTCATGGCATCATCCCAGAAGTTTCACAGGCTGAATTAAACCACCTCTGCACCATTACCTCCCCCTGTAAGCCTGACATCTCAGGGGTGCCACAGGCAGCTGGCCTGGCAGGATTCCCAAGCAAGACCCTTGGGGAAGAGCTGAGTGCCCACTGGTCTCGTTGTTCCTGGTGAGCAACTCAACGTGTGGCTGCCACTGTGTCCAGGCTCCAGGTCCAAACACAGCCAGCTTGCCTAGAGCTGAGCTCCAGCAGCATTTCCCAGTGCAGGTCAGTTACTTCCTGCCACTGGGAGGGCCAGGGAGGGCCAGTGCTCCTCAGGGGAGCACCACTGAGGGCCCCGCAGAGCAGGGGCTGGGGGGCAGCTCAGAGTGGGCTGCTGTCACTCAGGTGCAGGAGCCTGAGGCTGGGCACAGAAGCTGTGCCACCAGGACATGGGCATCCAGAAGCAGCAGAAGCCTGTTCTAAAGCATTACCCCTGTTTTAAGAACCAAACCATACCTGTGCCATTGGTGCAGCCTCGGCAACAATGAGCACAAAGGTATTCCCCACAGCCACCGTGAGCAGCCAGCCTGCCTGCAGCACCGACTTCATGCTGGCTGGAGACTGAAAAGAGGAGAAGGGCCTGATCAGTGGGAATCGTGCTGTGCCCTTCCGCCCTGCTTCACCCTCTGGTGTCCTGCCCAGTGCAGGTGTCGCTGGGCTCAGCCTAGGAGGAGACGGTGGAACTTCCTCTGTGTGGACTGGTTAACCTGCGGTTAATCTCAACAGCTGTGTACAAGGAGCTTTCAAAACATGGACAGGAGGACACAGGAAGAAGCAGGAGATGCTGTTGTTGCAGAGCTGAATCCTGGTCATCCCCAACCTGCATCGTCTGAAATGGTATGATCAAGATGTCCAAGGAGCCACACAAGCCCTGCAGCTTGGAGTCTGGTGCCATGTGGCTGTACACCTTTGGAAAAGAGACTGGATCTTGATGTTAAATTTCCTGCTGAGGACAAATTTTTTCACATCCCATTACATATCATCCCACTGTATTAATCATCCTCATTAATAAACATCTGCACTTTACTCCAGGGATAAATTTGAGCAGCTTCAGTAGCTGTTTGACCATGTAATGTCTCAGTCCTCTTTTCTCATCAACCTCCCCAAACAACAATCAAATCATCCCTTGCATGTTCATTACCCCTTGCTCCCTTGTTACAACCTTGCAGGTTTAGACCTCTTAAATCTCTCAGCTTAAAGCAGATGCCAAGCCCTCATGCCACCCTGTAGCCCTTGAGATACCTTTGCCTTTATATCACCGAAAAATACATATCACAAAATACTTCACTAGGAGAAAACTCTGATATTACAATATTCAGAGCTTTCACGTTAACTATCCAGTTCTGTTCCGCGTTCTCAGGTTTACCAGAAAAGGAGATTTCCAAGTATCACTGAAAACAGGTACCTTCAGAATATGAATTAATTTAGATTGAGGGCACTCAGCAACCTGTGCTGTAATCCCACTTTCATCTGAAGGATAGATAACATTGTTAGTAAGTGTCATGTCAAAGGAGGTATGACAAGTCAATGACAGATGCAGGAATAAATCCCGAAGTCTAATTGTAAGGCCCTTATTTTTAAGTGGTGTACCTGAGAATAGGAGAAAGCCAGACCCGTAATGGAGAACATCACCTCCCCAGCAGATATTAATAAATATTGTGGTAACTGCCAGGCCATATGGACATTGTTGGCTTTGATGTCTTCTGACTTCCACGTCTCAACAGCACCTCCAGAAATCTAGCAGGAAAATAAAGGCACACTGATCAGTTGCTGAAAGATCAGATCTTTCTTAGCCTGGACAACAACAGCAAATTTACCAAAGTAAAGTTTTAAGCAAAGGTGGAGAAAAAGCTCTGCCTTTGAAGCAAACTACGGCTCTCAACCCTGCCATTTCCAAGCCTGTTGGGAATAGGGTGACTCCTGCTGCACAGGGCAGAGAGAGCAGGATGGAAGCATTCCAGCTCATTCATGTACCACAAGAATTCCCTGAATTATTGCAAACCAACAAGTTTTCTTCTGTAGCGGGGCTGGGAAAAGTCTGAGAGGTTCCAATGCAGAGCCTGTGACCTGCTGCTGTCCCCAAGGTCAAAAAAGGATGAGAGGGTAAGTGCTAATTGCATCCATGTGGTCACTGCTCCCATTTTATCAGCACTGTACAACCTAGCTATATCATTGACACCCAAACAAATTCAGATCAGGAATGCCAAGAGTAGCAAAGACTGCTCCATATCAGATCTATTCAGATAGTTAAGGTAGCTGTATTTCTAATTATTTTTGTTTGTTTTCCCAGGTGTAATTAATACTGCCGGTGATGCAGAGGCTCAGAGGCTGAGAGAGATTTGACTAGAAGCCAGCAAAACACTAGATTGAAATTACTTCCAGCAGAAAGCCCTGCATTTAAGGAGAGTACTTGGGAAAATACAAGGGATGTTTACGAGATGTTCTTAATCACCAATCATTGCCAGGGAGGCAAATCAAGAGACTGTATTTCAGCAGGCTAAAAGGGGTGAGAGGAGAGCTGTGCATTGCTCTTCAGCCCATAAAGAAATGTCAGAAGCACCATGCTGTAACTGCACACTGAGGAAGGCTGGGTAGAAGGCAACATCCCCATGATTTAAGTTTCACAGTTCAGCTACATTAGCAGACTAATATATTGTATTCTTGGTTCTTCTATATGGCACTCCTGGCAGAGGAGCAGGGCTCAGTACAAATCACTGCAATAATTAAAAGTGATCTTGGCCTCAAGCAAACTAACTCTCTACAGAAGGCAGAAACCACAGAGAGAGAGATGGAAAAACAGAGGGTGAAAAATATTAAAGTAGTAGCACAGGGTTCAGAAGGGCTGAGGCACAGAGCCACCCTGAGCAGCCAGGGCTATGGCAGGGACTTTTGCAGATGGCTCCACAAACTGGAATCCTTGGCCACAGTGACATGGGACACATCTACCTCAGCTGGCCCTGTTAGCAGAGACTCTGGGGCAATTTTCTTAGTGTTATATTTTTAATGCAACTTCTCTATCTGGTTTCTCATCTGGTGAAAGAGGCTTGCAGCCATGGAAGAAGGGTCTGGCCAACATCACTTCAAGTGTGTGTGTTTTATGTACATAAATCTCTGCACTCACAGATGGCAGCATCTGCTTATTCCCTCCAGGGCTGTACATCCCACTCCAGCTACTGGAATTGGAAAAAAAAAATGCCAGGTGCTTCATGGCTATATTTTTCCCTCTACGTATTTGGACTCTGCAGACATGAACAACTCCCATTAATTGCCCAACAGGGAGATGCTACTGCCAGGGAGTAGCTGACAACACTTTGCGCTGCTCATCACAACACAGTAGCCAAAGTCTCAGAGGGCAGCTTAGCAGTGTGTCCTGTCAGACCTGGTTTGTCTGTGTGCCTTTGTGGTGGAAAGGTTAAAATGGGAACTAAGCTGATCACGTTCATCTCCGTGGTTCCAGCCAGCTGGACCAGGGTTGAAGCAGTGTGTCTGAGAGGCTGGCAGGCAGAGAAAGGAATCCACTCTCTCAGCCATACTCAGAGCCCATCAGGACTAGGCTGTTCACAAAACCATGCCTTGACTTTACACTAGGCTCCAAATTAGCTGTACAGACAGTGAAAGGAGGAAACAGATGTACAACCTCACAAACCTCAAGACTTTGTCCCTCTTCCCCCTATGCATAATCTACAAATCTTGGAAGCTCAGTCTTCAGTTCAGTAAGCTAAATGTGAGGATAGAGCAGACTGTTTCTGCAGTTTTTTGGGTGTGAGGCACCACCAGGTACGGTATTTTAAAGACCACAAGCAGAGTCAGCTCTCGGCACATGGTAATAACTCTTTGCAGTGCTCTGGGTCAATGTTAACTGCTCCAGGATGGCATGAGACCAGCACAAACCACAGATCACATTATTTTCTATGGAGGATTTCTACCAAGGAAAAGATCTGACATGATCACAGTATAAGGTGGAACAAATACACACCCACCATGCTTATGTAGGTACCAAAACTTTTTACTATCCCTTTCATAATGGACTGCCTTCAAATGGCCACTGCCCAGGGAGTAGACAGAGTGTGGAAAAAGCAAGTGAGAGTCACCAAGACAAGAACAAAAGCACTGCCAGAGAGCAGAACAGGAGTGTGTTACCACCACAGGAACACTTACATTAGTTATCACAATGGTGTATGAGGCACCAAAGTCAAGCAGCCCCAGCTCCAGGGGGAACTCTCCTGTTTCAGTTATGCATTTTCCGTTATTATACCTAGATGAAAGGATGAAGGACAGTATTTCCCAGTTAGTTCCACAAACAAAGAACACAGAGCAGAGCTATCAAACGTGCCCCCGAAATGGAGCAGGGAGGATGCAAGATGTAAAGATGCAGTAGTGTTTACATCAGACAATCACTGGAGTTCTTGCCATCTTATCCTTCCAGAAGCACTTGGACACTGACTGGAATTCACCTAATGACCCAGGCCATTGCTAGCATTTTTAAATGGTCTCTGCTTCTTCTTAGTGCTGATGTATTTTATTTTTTTTCCCCTCAGGTTTATTTTCCACCCAAATTTTGCTCCATTTCTTCAGGAAATGTAGGCCAGACAAGTAGTCAATAGGAACTCAGAGATGCGCACCCAGAAGCCACTTTGTTTCCTTTCAATACAGCAAATTAGCCTTCATATTTGTTCTTCTGCTTTTGGATGTGTGAGATGGCACAGAGGCTCAGCAGCATTGCCACAATGGCTGCTGCATCCTACTAAATTGCAGCAATGAATATTTTGGATGGAGCTGATGCAGAGAAAAGCCATGAAGCTTGTTTTGAAACATTGGAAATGCTAGAAATACCCTACAAGAGCCAACTCCAGTGCTTCCAAACCAAGGCCATATGGAGCCCCTGTCTAACAAGCCCAGCCTGCAAAGCCACGTAATGCTACTTGATGTTACCAGCCCACATACCAACACTTTGTAGCATGGAATGTGAACTGGCCTTTCCCCGAGAGCACCCTAACACTAGGAGCTCAGGCCTGGGAGAATAACAAAATAAAGCAGGCACCAAATGGCAGAGGAGACTTTACCATGTTCCACCTTATTCCACTGACAGATGCACAGGCATGGCCAGGCTCTTCCCTCCAGGCCCCCACATAATGTGAATAAAAACTTCGGCACACACACAAGTGGCCCGGAGCACCTGCTCTGCACTGAGCTGATAATTCTGCTTTTTACAAACATCTGCCCCCACAACCGCATGCCAAGACAACAGCAACGCAGGTTTTGCTATTAGGCTGAGAAAAGCCTCTTTATATCCAAGGAAATGCCTCAGCAAGGACCTTCAGCTCAGGAAGGGAGACTTACATGTCCCTTTCCAGCAGTGAGTACTCAGAAGCACTGTAGTTTTTCTGAACAGCAATGAACCTTCTGTTATCAATGGTGAGGTTGACATCTTGGTTCAAACCATTAATGAATCTGCAAAGAAACCGTATTTCATTGACCTGTCAGACAAGGCAAGAGAAGCATAACAGCAGACACTTTAGAAGTTTGCTTACTCTCCTAAAGCATTCTGTAATTCCATAAGGTTATGAGAGTCTCTCCTGCAAGTTACCAAAATATTTGTCTGATTCATTGCCTCATTTTTCAATACAAGATTAGTTTCCCTGTTGCATAATTTGACCCTATAACTCTCTTTCTTGTGAAAAGTGACCCTCGCTTTTTGTGGTCTAGAACCTCCAGGCAATCCAGTCTCAGAGACCAACAAACATTGCAGCAAATTCTGAGGATGATCAGAGGGCTGGAGGACCTGTCCTATGAAGACTGGGTGAGAGAGTTTGGGCTGTTCAGCCTGGAGAAGAGAAAGCTCCAGGGAGACCTTAGAGCTCCTTCCAATACCTGAAGAGGTCCTAAAAGAGAGCTGGAGAGGGACTTCTTACAAGGGTATGGAGTTATAGGACAAGGGGGAATGGCTTTAAACTGGAAGAGGGTAGGGTTACATTATGTCAGATTTTAGGAAGAATCTCGTCCTTATGAAGGTGGTGACACACTGGAAGAGGTTGCCCAGCAAAGTTGTGGATGCTTCATCCCTGGAAATGTTCAAGGCCGGGTTGGATGGGGCTTTGAGCAACCTGGTCTAGTGGGAGGTGTCCCTGTCCACGGCAGGGGTGTTGGTACAAGGTGATCTCAGGTTCCTTTCCAACCCACACCATTCTCTGACTCTGTGGTGACTGTTCCATGGCTATGTGAGAGGACAGAGCCTCAGCCTACCACGGGAAACTCTGAAGCTGTGTGTCCTGATGAGCAGGTGCACCATGCTGGCAAAGTTTCTACCAGTGGGAAGGAGTTTTCTAGCATAAGATATCTCCATCAAAATTAAAACTTATATGGGAACGGTTTGTTTGGTGTTTTTTCATAGACAAAAGACAGTTTCCTTTTGGCAATTCAAAAACTGTTAGTAAAACCAAACACTTTTCATTTGGTCTATGTTTTAAAATATTTTGGTTTTCAGATCTTTAAATGAGGGTGAAATCCCTGAAGTTAATCAAGTGCTTAACAAAAGTAAATTTTTAGTGAAAAAATAGTTTCTTCCTAGTGACACTTCTTTACAAATTGTTAAAGGGACAGTCTGGGTATTTGTCAAAAATCTCCACAAGAAAATATAGAACAATTCTGACTGAATCAAGCCTTCAAGGTTTTTAGATAAAGGGGTTGGACACTGTTTTTAAGTTTTGCTTTGTTTGGTTGGTATTTTGGCTTTGTTTTTGAGGTGGGTTCATTTTGTTGTTTCGGGTTTTTTTTAATTTCACCTTGCCCAAATCCTCTAGAAAGTCCAGCTGGAATCCCATTCTTGCCATTTTTGTTTAGGTTTTTTGTTGGGGTTTTTTTTGGGTTTGTTTGGGGTTTTTTTAGCAAATTTGCATCTTTTGAACCTCAGCAGCCAGCACAAACCAGCACAGGAGTGTTCATGGACTAAATGCAGTAGCTCAAATTAGGAAGAGTGGACTAAGCAGAGCCCAATGCCCAGCTGTATTGTTTATGAGGATGTCAAATTGTTGCTGTATCCAATTTAGTAGGCACTTGTGCCTGCGTTTGGGTGAACGTCATGGGTTGGCCAATTTGCAAAGGACATAGCAACAGCTCCTATCCAAATTGCTGCTTCCCTTTCATCAGTGAGCTGAATTTGCCACTTTTCCAAGGAAGGAGCTCTTTTATGTTGCTATCTCAGCCCAGACTATCCTAGGCAGTGAGCAGCAATAGTTCTCAGCTCTGCATGGCATGTGTGGGAGGTGACACTCTGTCAAGCCTCCACAGCTGACACCCGAGTCTCGCATGAGAAGTGTGGACTAGATTCCAACCCGAGAACATCTGGGCTATGTTACATACAGATGCATTAGACAAAAGCACTTTCCCTCACCCAACCACCGCCAAATCCTCAAAAAAAAGCCATTCCTACCTAACAGCTGCCAAACCATTTTCTGGCTTTGCTTCCAAGTCTGTAATCTACAGAGGGGAAGAAAAAAAACCATCAAACATATTTATTAATGCTGCCTTACAACAATGTGTGGCAGACAATACTGGGGTCTGTAGAGTCACACATGTGCTGCAAAGCCTGTGGAAATTGACTGGACTCTCACATAAGCTTTACATCAGGCCACAGTTGGGGAGCCCTGGTACAATGAAGCCAATGGCAAAATTTCATCTCCCAAAGGGCTTAAGATGAGATCATACCTTCTCTCCCCATCTCCTCTGTAAAAAAGGTTACTGAGTTTCAGCCAGTCACCCTTCTACTGAGGCATGTAACACCCTCCAAAAAAGTATTTGTCTTGATCTTGAGATAGCAAGAGAGCATTATCCACATTAGCATCTTCCAGTGACTAGTTACAATTAAACTTTAGTCCTTACAAAATCTGCAACTGCCCAACTTTCAGACCCTGATTCTTGTCATATTCATAGACTTCACAGAAGTCTAAAGCTGAAAGGAACTGCTAGGTTACTATACTGATCATCATGTATCACTCAAACTTTCCCTGATCCTTGACACTCAAGAGATTAAACTCTTGTAATGTGCAGGCAAAGAGCAGGAGAAACCAAGATGCACTGAACTTGTCTGTGCTCACAAACAGATCCCTGCTGGCAGATCCCTGAAATGGCCATCTGGATGGGCATACTGGGGGGGTGACAGTCTCTCTCCTGGAGACCACAGCTAGAGCAGCAGCTAGATAGTTAATCAACATTCATTTAGAGAAATCTATTTGATGTACAACACTGAAAAAACACAGTTAAGACACAGCCCTGCCCTGGAGGTTGTATGTCACAAAAAAAGAACACAAAGCAAAGCTCTTGGCTGGTAGAAATCCAGAGCTGTGCCATGTCCACTGAAGATGGCAGGGCAATTTCAATTTGCACTGCCCACAGACAGAACACAGGCAAGCCAAAAGGGACTTTCAGAAACTGGCTCTTTCTAAAAATTTTTCTGGCCCTTTCTCCACACTTTTTTCCTGATGCCAAATCCTGAGTTTCTGAGACCAAAGGATCCAGAATTTCAGTATATGTATAAAATGTCCATTGTATTTCAAAGTAATATGCTACCCACAAATAACATATGCCCTAAATAATAAATAGCCACAGTGAATAATAAATGTCAGAGCAATAAATAATAAACGGCAACATCATTTTTTTTCTATGGGAGACACATGGGGATGAATATTCGAGTTCGTTGCAGACAGACCAGCCAAATTATTACTCGTTTTCACTGATGATCCCCAGAGCTCTCAAATTCATTTCCTGCCTACTCAACAGCCCACAAAGGAGAAGAAACCAATTTCAGATTGGATCCTTCCAGGAAAGCACTCCCACCTGAGTGAGTGGGCCAAACTCAGCAGTGAGGGAGGTTACTCGAGGGTGAGCCCTGCAACACAGTGGTGATGCTCGCATTGCTTTCCTCGTCTTGCAGTGCTGGAAAAGTATCATTTACCACAGTCTTCCACATCTCCCTTATCTACAGCTGTGAATGACAGGTCAATAGCATCACCCAACAGCACAGCTGCTTCCCAGCACATGGGAGCCTGCCTGTGCCAGGGTGGGCATTAATTTAAGCCCAGTCTAGACAGCTGGGGCAGCATAGATGTACTGGAGCTCTGAGATCGCTATGCTCCAAGCCTGTTGCAGGCTTTTGCTTCCAAAGAACTGAATGAAAACCACAAGTATCCAGTTCTTAAGGAAACAGCACACCACCATCAGAGTGACAGGGAAACTTAACTTTGTGTGATACTGAGCCCCAGACTCCAAGCCATAAAGTTTGATCATCAGCAAAAAAACTCGATGTTATGACAAAATAAATTCTTCAAATTAATTTTGAAAAGCAGTTATATGATTTCTACTATATAATATTGAATGCTTGGTGTGGCTAGCCTGCAAGGTAGAAGGCTGAGAAACTGCAAAGAGAATGGATATTTTAGCATGAGGACAGATTCTGATGGCATTTACACATCTGCCACAATGTGCAATAACACCATTAATTTCAAGAGAGCTTATTAGGATACAGCTACACAAAAAAGATATCAGAACCTGCCCTACACATCCCATATGCCCCTCTCTGACTGTTGCAGAAATACACAGAAGTCCAAATACAGCCAGCTCTGCTGCAGAGCCTGAAATGAGCTTAATCATTTATTCTGTTCAGCAAAACAAATGGGCCTTCTGTGCTTTTTCACTAAACACTTGCAATAACTAAACCCAGAATCATTCCTCTGATGCTTTTATTCCATGGCCAGCCCTAGAGCCTCTTTAACATCTTTGCTTTATAGAACCATCTTTGGGGGAAAATCTCTGGCTCTGTTTCCCCAGCTTTCTCCAGCTCTGCTGCCTAGAAGGCATGACTCTGCTCTCCCACTGCAGCATTCAGTGGATTAAAGTGTGCCCAGAAACTCTCAGATGCCACAACGCCTCTATTAATCAACCAGCAGAAATGTGTACAGATCCAGTGCCTCTAGCTAAGAAGTGAGGTTTAGAGCATCTGAGAGCAATCAGACAGACATTGCAACTGAGCAAATGAATTAATGAGCCTATTACCCCACTGTAGCATCAGAGCCATTGAATTAATACTGTATTTACACTTCACTCCCACACTCACTAAGCGGCTTGATAGGCTTCCTTCTGCCTCAAAAACAATTAAGCTGTATACTGATTTTTCCTTCACGGTGTAGTTAAAAGCAAGAGTCAATCCTTGATGTTGCAGGGTGAAGCGAAGGCTCTGTTGCTCTCCATTCAATATTAATTTTGAATACTCAGCTGGGTTCTGTGGAAGAAAATAAACTTGGTTACATTTTCTTCAGATAAGAAAGGATCTGTCTTTTCCTACCAAATGCAACAATAGCCCCTCTTTAAGGGAGACTGTAATCCTGTTATCCTTTATTCCTAATTACAGGTGAATGTAAGGTGCATCTTTTGCCAAGGAAATTTGTCTCCAAACGTTCAATTTCTGTCTCCTATAACAGAGATATTATGCTTCATTTGTAAAGCTATTCCCATGCACTTCTAAGGCGATGGAGCAGAACAAGCTTTTGCATCTGTGGGCTTTATTAGAAAATGCCTGAAAAAAAGCCCATCCTTTCTTCAATGACATGCAAGTCAGGCCTTTCAGTCCCAAATATATGCTTACCTGAAAAGACTCCACAGGCTGCTGAAATAGGTCCGTGTCTTGGATTGTCACTTGAACAGGGTTCTTTGCCAAATTCAGGACCCGAATTAAACTTTCTTTTGGGACAAGTCGAGGCATATCGGTTTCCTAATTAAAGTAAAAGGCTTTAAGTGCCGTCTGTATGCTTTATTAGCACTTTAATATCTCTTCATTTTTAGCCATAATAGTCTTCCTCTCTGTAATGACACTTTTCCATCCCTTCCTCAACTGAAGTTGCACTCAGAGAAAACTGAACATAAATCTTTTTTAGGGAGGTTTCCTCATAGTAGCTCAATGGCCAACCCATTATTCCTCCCAAAAACTGCTCTTCACACCACTAAGTGTACAGACTACACACCTACTGAGGAGGTAGAACAATGTCACAGCTTTCATTATACAGCTCCCTAGTGCCTGGATTTAACCAACTGCCACATCAGAATGGAAAATTTTGTGCTTAGCTTTCAAAAGCAGTGACCAGAATAATTACTTCCCACTGCAGTCAGCGACTGGGAAAAGAATCAGACCAGAAGTTAAAGTAGTTTTGAAAATCCCAGTCCAGCTTAATGTCTGTAATCAGTGCTTTTGCATTACTGGACACCTTGCTATCTATACACCCGACTGTATAAATATTATTCCTTATTTTCTGAGAGAGGTAAGCTGATGCCTCCAGCACTGAGGTATCTCTTTCTGTCAGGAATCATTTCCTAGAAAGAGTACATCAATCAGTGTCAGCCTTGTACTACCTGCAGAGCTAATTTTTTTTTAACTTCTCTTTTTTTCTCATTTTATTTCCAAGTAGCTGCCAGCAATACTGCAGAGCTATTTATTTTTCTTCTATCTTATCTGATAATTTGGGTATTGCAAGCAGGGCATTTTGAACCTAACTTGGTGGGGAGACACACTGCCACAGAAGACAGAGCAAGCTGATTTCCCTGTATCCATATGCTGCTTTGGACCAACAGGCCTGCTAATGTTATCCAACAAATTCCATCACTGTAGCTTTTCACTTCTGCTACCCACAGTCAGGTGAAGGTGGACCATCTTATCCTCCTCTTTGCTAGATCTTAAAATGGCCTTTAGGGTAAAATTTTCATGCACAGGCAGGGAGGAACTTCTAACTCACCTTGCCTCTGCCCAGAGGAGTCACCCACAGCCAGAGCAAACTTTGGTGCTCGGCCAGAGATGCTGGTGGTGGCAATGAGCATTTCTTTGCTCACATAAAGAGATCAGAAAAAAGAGCTGAACCCACAAAGCCTCATTTCAGTGGGAGGCTCATTAGGGGATTCACCTGAGAAACCAGCAGATGTTAATCCAGGGCTGTGAGCCAGCCACTCCAACAGAACATTTTAAGTATACATGGAAGCTTTAAAAATTAATCCTATAGTAACTTTTGTGAGACAAAGGTCAGCCAAAGTCTACACAATGCTGGTCATGAGCCAGAAACAAACAGTACAAATCTGCAGGAGCTAACATGGAATTCATAATTTTTGCTGCCATCCTGTCTGGGGATGCCTGGCAGCCCCTGATGCCTGTGACTGCATTCACCTGCCTCCCCAGAGACACAATTCGGCTTGTAAAAAAAAGCCATCCCCACCCTAATGCAGGAAAGTGATTAAATTAAACATTTTTAAAACAATTAAATAGCAAAACCAAAACCACCACATGCACACAAAAGACCCGGAACAGAAAAGTATAGGCAAGCTACAGCAAGAAATAGGAGAGAGAACAGACTACCTTTTGGAAATTAATCACTAGTATTAACTAGATGTCTGTCAAGCACTTTGACGATGGAAATCTAGAATATAGACCAATACAGATGACCAGCACAGCAAAACTGCAAAGACTAGAAAGAAAGACATAGAGACAGAGGGAAAAGTAGACAAGGTAAGAATTATCATTAGCAACTGGATCAGTATGCTCAATTGTAAAGAAAATATTACAAATTTTGATCAAGAAGCACAATAGCTTAAAGGATTATCTGCCAAGGCATCAGTAAAAATACCCCATGGAAAGAAAGTATTTTTCTAAGGAATGCCTTGTGCTTTACTTACATTTATTTTGACTTCTATAACAGCTGCAAGTCCAAACGCCAGCCCTGCAAGGATCATACCTGTTGCCATTTTCCTAATAGGTCTATGGAGCAAACGAAAAAGGTGCCATTAAGGAAAAAAAAGTAATTTAAACTATAGAATACCATTCCTCAGAGCCAAAGATGTGCCAAAACCATGTAATAAACTGTCCAACAGGTGGCACTCAGGATGACAGGCTGTTTAAATTGCCAATCTTTTAACTTAAAACTATTTTATTATTCTGTATGAGGCCAGCACTGAGGCCAATTAAAACCGATATGCTGTGGAAAGAAGTTCTTTCCTTGCAAGTTTCATATTATCTTTTTCCCAGTTCTTCTAGCAGGAATAGCTCATGACATTATGTTAATCCATGATGTTGGAAGGAGCACTAGAAATGATGTATCTTGAAGTCCCTTTTGGGAAAGGCAAAAGAAAAGTAACATGCTATTTAGCAGTGGGAATGAGGAACAGAAAAATGTGTAGTTTGTGTCATCAATGTTTCTGACCATCTGGGACATCATTCTGGGTTATTTCTCATGCCAATACATTTACATTTCTAGAAAATAAAGAGCTTGCTTCTAAACTCAAGGCAAAGCTAGTGCAACTTTACCAGAGTTACATGAGAAAATCTGATACAAAGCAGAATAAAACATGTCCAGAACAGCAGGTTCAAACTCAGTATTGAGTTGTTGAGATTTGAAACAAATCTATATTCAGTGATCTCCACTCTTTGTAACGGTCTTTAGTCCTGGCATTCAGTCCTGGTTGGTGCTTGAGTTTATGCTGCTGGGTGAACTAGTCTGTGAGTTGGTCATCAGGCAGGAAGTTTTCTGCTGAGCCAGGGCACAGTCCAGGCCATGGGCTCACAATGAGGTATCAGAGAGAAGCACAGCCTCTGATGTGTATCCTCCAAAAGGGGCACCGCTGAAGGGCTGGACAACGTTTTTGATATGTCTTTAGGTGCAAGTAATTCAGCACAGTGGGAAACGACCAGCAGGGTGAAGGGGAGGGCTTCTGAGGCACCTGCCACCCCCGTTTTATGTGGTTTTGTCTGTCTGGCGTTTTAGTTTGGATTAGGAACACGCTTTTTAAGCCAATCACCCTTTCCCGTGCTATGGTTCACATGCAGAAGTGGTGCTGGAGCATGGAAACTTGGCTCTTTTCAGTTGAAACTCCACTGGCAAAGGCACTGCATGAGTGCACATAACGTACTTCTACTGCTACAGGGCATCAGTCCACAGAGGCAGAATACAGATACTCTGAAGTTAATTCACACAAAATGCATAAAGTGGGTCTCATAAACAACCTGACATCTGCTCCTAATACACTGCACTTCTTGCTAAAATAGACTAAGGATAAAATGCTTGGCTCATATGGAAATCCCCTCATGCACTCACTGGTTTAGATCCTAGCCAGCATGGGACCATGAATTTGGTCCCACGGGGACTTTTCAGGGAAGAAATTATTTAGGCATGATATGGGAAACAAAGTGGAAAACACGTTGGTCAAATTCAAAGTGCGACTATTCGTATCTGCTTTTGGAAAAATCTGTACAGAGCAGAATCCAACATCATTGAGTTTTACCCTCTGGAATTTCCATGGTCTGTGGAAGAGGGTGATGCTGCCTCTTGGGACTGAAGTATACTTGGGACTGAAGTATTGGGAAAGGTGAATGGAAATTTGTGTTTCTCTTCCTTAAAAGCTATTCTGCACACTTATGGCAAAAGAAAAAGCATAGATGTGTCTGTATTGTACCCAAGTACTTACGTGAAATTCAATTTGCACATGCTTATCAGGGGGTAGAGCCCAAGGTCAAAAATTGGGATGAAGACAAGAATAAGAAGTGGATTTAAGAACTGCAATACAAAAGAATGGGAGTTCAGTGGCTAGAAAGCAACTTTCAGTAATTAAACCCATAAAGCACTGTCCTCCAGAAATAATTCCATTACAGAAGGGACATGGACAAACACTTAAAACCTCCATTTAAAACATAATCATAGTTTGCACTTAACAGCTTCTGCTATTTAGTTTTCACAGGCATGAATACATTTTGTTCATATCCTCCCCTCCAAGAGGTAAGCAAGCATCACTGGCCCAGCTTCCCTGGAGGGAGAACTGAAACATGATGTTTCTAAAGAGTACAAACCCCGCTGACAATAGAGACAGGTGACCTTTGGTGCTGTGGTGGGACCTTGCAACAAATCAGCAACAATGGAAACATCTTGGGACTCCAGCAAAATCCCAGAGGAACAGGCACTATTCTGTGATATTGGCAATTTCTCACGCTTCAACACAACTGAGTAATTCCCCAGGAACAAAAATTTCTCCTGGGAGGGGCACAGCTTGTCTGCCAGCCGGCAGTGGCAGAGCAAGAAAACAGAGAGTGATGAAGAACAGGCAGAGAGAAACGTTCTTTCAGTTCCAAAGGAAGATTTCAGGGAACAGAACAGCTTTGAATTTCTCCAGAGCTGTTCACCATAAGAATTGCAATCAACTGTGACAGCATAGCACCATCTTGGAGCTTTCATGTTTTCATCCGCACTGAAGAAAGGGAGGGACCAAACATATTTCAAGAACAATGTTCATCCCACGACAGGGGCCTCTTAAAAGGAGATACAGGCTGCATTCTCCCATGCCAGCACTAGTTCAAGAACTATTATGGTGGTATGTTCCCCCACACCTCTGCACTGTTCTGCAGGATTCAACTTCTGTATTAGGACATCCCCCGGGTCTTCTGAACCCCAAGCTTGCAAAACAGCAAGTGAACAATAAGGCAGAGGCCACACCACAGCAACCAGCAGGAGCACTACTATTACCTTGAAAAGGAGCAGAGAATGGCCACTGGGCCCATGGGAAAAATAAAAATGAGAGAAAACAAAGAAAATACAATCTAAGGGTTATTTCCTACCCTGTAATATCTTTTACCTGCATTTGGTCAGGCTGAAGGACATATATTCCCTGAAACAAAAAGATATTCCAAGTGATTCATAAATACTATAACGTATCAGTGCTTATGGCCAATAAGTAATCGGTCCCAGAGAGGCCTTTGCAGCCAAGGTGGTTTCCTCAAATGCTTTATGTTGTCTTTAGCAGCTGATATTGTGCTCTTGACACTTGTCGTCTAAGGACACAGTGTTTAATAAGATCATTTTGCAGAAGGAAGCTGCACTCAATCCTTGATATTTGGCAGCTGTGACACAGCTCATGACAGGTACTGAGGCCCATCTTTCAGGCTGGCTGAGCCATGAACTAGGTGAGTGGAGAAGAATGGGGCTGCTAGTGTCCAGGTTGGGAGGTGGGCTTAGAGCTTCTTCCCTCCCTGCTTCTATAATGTGAAAGGTCCCAATCCTATGAGTGAGCGTTCCCAAGCTTCAGGACCCCGTGAGCTCTGTTGGCATTTCTCCCAGGTTCCCAAAAGGATAATAAAAGACCATCCTTGAGCCAGTGGGCTACACAAACACCTCTTTCCTTCCCCCCATCTGCATCTAACAGGCTTTGGACAACTGCAGCTTCTTGGTTTGAGCCAAGAGTCTTCAAGGCTAAAAAAGGTGCCTCACACTTGCATCACTATACCCAGCCCCCAGAAATGGGCAAGGTCATCAGGAATGGATGGATGGAGGGATCCCAGACTCCAAAAGGAACCATGGACCTGTCTCCAGAGAGGGACTGGTGTTTGTCTGAACTCCATGAAATGTTTTTCATTTGAAATTAAGATGAAGAAGGGGGTTGGGAGAGGTGGGGAAGAGTGCAGGAGGGAAGAAATTAGGAAGGAAATAATGTATTTCCAAGAAAGTGCTGTGGGGGGTTGTCTCCTGTCTGCCAGTCTTGTCCTGAGCTGAGTCTAGACTGTCTGCCTGTTTCTGCCTACAGCTGCCTCCTGGCAGAGTGGAAAAATAGCAAGCAAATACCCCCACCTGCTACTTTGTGCACACTATAGAAATGTGCCATTAGGAAATGAGCTTGCAAATATTTCATCTGACACTAAATCATTCCCTGTGAGACTCCAGGCTTCCTAGCTGAGCCCTTGTCCAGAGAACAGAAAGTCATAGAGTACCACAAACATCAACTCCAACAAGCCTAAGGGTGGGATCACTACACTGCTGCAGTTAATTTTCACCTTCTTGAGGCAGGATAGCTCATGAGGGGTGAGCAGAGGAGACTGAAACAAAAGCCAAGGAGCTATCCAAGTTGGCGTGACAAAAAAAAGGCCTTGAATCTATCTTTCCTCACCTGGGAGAGTCCAGTAGTGACACCCGGTGATACTTAGCTCTCCTGCTAATGGATCACTAAGTGCATGTGAGCAAAACACCAGAAAACAAATGTTTTAGAGATACATCACACAGACTGCATGGTCTTCTTTCTGTCTTTCTGAGGTGGATAAATATTACCTAAGGTGTAGTCTTTTTCATGCCTCATTTGAACTAATTAAGCCTAATGAGTATCACATGTTGAGAGCCCAATTTTTAACAGGAGTGACATAGAAGGTCTCAAATTTGTGGCTTTAAGTCAATTTTAAACTAGAAAATTAACATTTACAATCCTAGATTTTAATGCGAGCATCTGCAGTCAAGATCTAGATGGCCTGTTAAAACATGTGTGTCTGAAAACCAGCCCTGTGAGGGGACATCTTTGGGCAGATAGCTGATCTACGTTTATCTGCTACTGCAGACTGCACCATTTGCCATTCACACCTTTGAAGAACTTCACGGAAACTAGCTAATTAATCCTTATCACATCTTTACCCTATACACAAGACTCCTGCTATTTTGAGAGGTTTCATGAATGTATCACCAAGTAATCCAGTGCAGAAATGCACAACTACAACAGCCCCAGTCACACAAAGGGCTGAGTGACTTGTCTGCCTTCCATGGGGGCAGCAGGCTAAAACTCCTACCTGCTCTAGGTCACAGGGCCACTGGCTGCCAGTGGGTCACCACCCCTGACCTTGCAGGCTGCTGATGGCTCCCCAGCCCTCACTTCTAGCTGAGATGAGCTGTGATTAACTGAACACGGCTGCACGAACAGAGCCTCTGGCTTCTAATCACCAAAAGTGAAACTCACCCAGATTCACCAAGCAGACGCTCTTAGTACTGCAAGACTCCGGTTAATAAGCAAGAGCAGGGATGTTACTACTAGTCTTACCAGCCCTGGTGACATTAAGTACTTACAAAATCAGCATTCATTTTTGTGGCTTGCAAAGTCCACCTGGATCCCTAAGGAGAAAACAGACAGCTGTGAAGCCTCCAAGATGTTCTTTGGGGCTAGAAAACATGGGGACAGAGAAGAGGACAGTGCTGGAGGTCTTATTTCCCATTTATTCCTTCCCTTCCCTCTAAGACCTGTCAGCAGGCAGGGCACATTCTCCCCTCTCATTCTCCCGTGCCAGACACCAGGCAGGACTCTGAAGGGCTGGCCAGCAGTGATGGTGGGAGACCCTGGACACTCGGTAGGAGTGTGGCCCGCTGTGTCCCCAGGATGCTTTGGTGTGACCCCAGAAGGACAGAGCTGCCAGCTGAGGCTGGCAGGCAGAGCTGCACACACGGTACTGTACCTGCTGATCAAACAGGGCCCAGAACATTGGCAGCGGTATGAAGAGGAAGAGAACACGAGTCACCATTTTAACCTCCCCAATCAGCTGTTTCTAAAAGGGAACAGGCAAAAAGGTAAGGTAGGGCTGTAAAGCCAACAGGTGATTCAAGTCACAAAGCATAACTCCTATTTCTTTCTGCATGGCAGTTCTTCATTGCACTTACTTGTGACATTGGATATGTTTGCATTTCTACGTTTCAGTGCAGCACCTAAACCGTCCATTAAGGGTCAGGAGAGTACAGATGTGGGAAGGGACAGGAAAATGCATGTGAGGAACGGTGTGGCCAGGCCAGTCTTACTGTCTCCCTTGTCTGTCTGCCCATCTCCCCATTCCCGCTCCAAACCTACCAGGGACAGCATCACTTACAGAGTATTTTTCTGATGCCCAGTCCAGCCAGTGATCTCTCTTTGGAATCTCACGGGAGCGGTTTTTCAGCCGGTTTTTAATAGCAAACTAGGGACAAAAACAGGTGAGTAACTCACTCATGCCGTACCTGCCCTTGTCACATTCCCAACTCAAGGTTTCCTTCCCTGTCCCCAAAAGTAAGTAGTGCCAGAACACTGGGGAGGGGGGGTGGGTTGCTGGATACCTCTAAAATCTCAGATTGGATGTTTTATGATGAATTTCCTGCAGGGAGGTTTCTATGACACTGATTGATTAAAGGTATGATGTGGGAATGAATCATAGAATCACTGAATCTTAGAATATCCTGAGTTGGAAGGGACCCACAAGGGTCATTGAAGTCCAGCTCCTGGCCTGTTTATGCTGTGTGCTCCAGTCACTGAATACACTGAGCCACCCTGGCAAAAAAAGTGGCAGACCACACTTAGAAATCTTGTCTTTAAGGTCTCGCCTGTTTCCCCAAGGTAAATTTGGCACTAGGATTGACCTAGATAAAAAGAAAACATCTGCTGTTAGCAACAGCTTCCTGAAATAGAAACATCATTATCCACCTAATAATAAGAAAGTATTTTTTCACATACTGTATTCAGCTCACACACCATGAAAAACAATTTATAAGGCTCTAATGCAACTTCAGCAAGTGTCTCTTGCATTTACATGAACATGCTGAATGTCCATAATATGAATGTGTGCTATTACTGTCTGCTGAACTGATAAAGTTCAGAAAAATTATTCAACTGAAAAAAAATGAAGTCATATATCTGATACTCTCCGAGTTTCTGAATTTTCCTTTCAGTTCAGTCTCCACCAGCATCTGCCACTAGTGGTTCTACTGACATCACCTGAACAGCTCATGGAGCTAAGGGAAAACAATTGAGATGCTGAAATAATAAACTAGGACCTAAATGTGTTTCTTATTCCTTACAGCTCATCAACAAGACACCCAGAAGCAGCATAGAGAAGAACTCCAAACGTCACCTCCCCTTTCCCTTTGCACCTTTTTGTCCTGCAGCCTCAGAGTCACACGTGAAAAAGAAAATTGCACACACTTACACCAATGCATTTGCACACTTCCAGCAAGACGTTTCCTTGTGGTGGTGTTTTTCTGTACAGTCCACTTCCAGCAATGAACACAACTGAAAAAATATTATAATCCAAATGGGAATTCACATGGCTGAAGCTCAATCCTGCACTGGCTTCTGGGAAGAATCCCCCACCCCTGCATTCAACAGAAATGCTCTGTCCTCAGGGCTCACAGGATTGCACTTTAAACTAAATAAATATACAGGAATCCTTTAATGCCTACAGATGGAAGAAGATGCCACATCTTACAAGAGGCAGTGTGATCCCTAGAAAGCCACCATTGTCTAATTATCTGCTCTGGCACAACAGGCACCTTCACATCTGATTCATGCTGGGAACCAAAACTCTGAAAATTCATTATGTCTATGCTTTTTGTAGACTAAACTTAAAATACAATCCACATTGAATTGCTGCACCTGATGTTGGAAATCAACCCTTACCCTTTGGAAACATGTGAGGATTAATTCAGGTACAACACGGGCTCTGTGCACTTGCATCTCACACACATTTCAATAGAAACTACCACAAAGATCCCTGCCTCACACACAGATGTTAACAGAAATTACCTCCATTTATGCTTCCCACAAAGGGATATACAATTTAAGATACTGTTTTATCTTGGTTTTCTCCCTCAAAGCACAAAGAATATCAGAATGAGACTTCAAAATCCTGTCAGAGATGGAGTTATCTGATTGAGTACCATTTATCCTGCTCTGCGAGAGCCTTTGAGCACACTGGAATTCCAAAGAGATTAGTAGGGAGAAGCACCTTGAAACTGAGCATGAAATCCATATAATAAACCAACATGAACTTTTTAAACTAACCCAATTATCTGGCTCAGTCCACAGACAGTGGAGAATAGTAGGTACCTCTGTCCTAACACAGGAGGCCTGAGACACTGCAGGGAGCTCACCTTTGCTCTTTTCTAACTATGAAAACCTTTAGCATCCAGGTTCGACTTGCAGAACTGAGAGAGACCTCTGAAGTCAGTTTAGATGAGTTGCACTTTGCATTTGTGCAAAGTCACCTAGAGTGGGCAGCTGTACTACCTAATTTTTAGCATCTCCCTGTGAAGATGTTGGTGCTTTTAAAAAGGTGATCCATTAGGTTTGCTGAAATACCTTCTGGTGATGCCACTGACTCCTTTGGGAGCTGATGATCCTGCATTAGGTTTGGCATTTGGAATTCAATGGTATCAATCTACCCCATCCTTCAGCAACTGTAGCACCCTGTAAAATCTTGCTCTAAATCTGCCTCTAAATCTATCCTTGCTTTCCATCAACACGGGGAGAGGGCCAGTCAGGGCTGAAAGGGTATTTTCTCCAGTTCTGCATGCTGATCACATAGTCAAATATATCACTTCCCAGAGCGTTTTAGCATGTTACAAAAGAACAGAGTGCTGCTTTGCCAGGCAGGACGTGGAATCTGGCAGCAGGACACTAGCTAAAAACACATTTCCGCCGATGCCCTCACTGAAACTGCAATATTTACACGTTCGTTTTCCCCTGGGCAACTACTGCTCTGCTAGAAGCATTCATCACAGCATGGTGCACAGAGTGTGGCCCTAAACTGATAGGAACAGGCCACAGGGGAAAAGAGAAGCTTCTCAGGCCCGTGACCATGCAGTTTTTTGAAAATAATTGCTGCAACGCTAGCTGTGGCCTGATGACATTTCTTCAGTTTCCTGATTCTCCTCCCTGATGGAAATTTGAGTGGAGACAGCAACATTCACATTCTCTGGGGGACAAACTTCTCAAATCCCAGATGCTGCGGTGAAATCACACAACTGCTTGGTCTCTCAGTGAAGGTAACAAGCTGAATGAGAAGTCACCCCATGCTGTGTCAAAAGCTCACAAATGCAGTGTAATAAGGGGACTGTGCTTCTCAGCAGCTTGCAGCTGTGAAACTAAAGCTAATGGGGTATCCTCAGTACTGGCTACCAAGGAGTAACAGTAAAAATGGGGAGATTGCTGAATGTTTTATAAAGGTTAAAGAAGAAATCTTGACAAGTACATTAATGGGACTAAGATGCAAGCGTTAAGAAGCAGGGGGATTGTGGCTGTTTCCTGACACTTGGATAATAAGGATTTTTTATTGCAACATAATAAGTTGTCACTGTAATTGTGGGAATTACTTCAGCCAAGCAAAGTGAGACAGCTCAGAACAAAGTAACATCTCATTTAGCTCCTTCTGCAGCACACAGATTCAGCAGCAGAAGTCTGAGCCATTAAAGATGGCCCTGAGCTACAAGAAGCCCGTGGAAAGGTTAGAAGTGGCATGTTAAGCTTCTCTTCTATAAGCTGGGGGTCTCTGAGGACTGCTCAGATTGCAGTTCAAAGGCCATGCCTGCTCATAGGCAAAGCTGCAAGCCATCAGGAGAATCATTTTGGTGCCTCCCTCTGCATTACAGCAAAGCAATTATACTGTGAAACATCCATCAGACCACCCCTTTAACAGTATCATGATAAAAGATTGCAGTTAAACCATGGTCTGCCCACCATTAATGAACTACTGATATTTATTGCTGTTCTGAACTGGGGAATTATTGGGTGACCTTGAACCCTTTCATTTCCCATCACAGTATCCATCCAGAATTAGTGAATTTGTGCATTTTCTCATCTATTCATGAACTCAAAAATGGTAACTCCTATTACAGGCATCACTGTTTCCACTCACCAAGAGCCAACACCATCAGTGCTGCTGGGACGCCAAAAGCCAGTGCATAACAATCCTCTCCAAAACATTTCACATCACCTGAAATAGAAGTCAGAAATAAAAGCAGCTCATTACATCTAGACTTCTGTTACTGGGGCTTTTGATTTGCTTCCCTAAATCAGTCACTTCCCTTGGTTTTAAATCTTCTTTGCTGGTGCTTGACACTGTGAATTGAATCTCCTTGAAACAGTTGTCCTCCCTTGATGAAGACAATTTGGAAGCAGGGTTAGTGTCTGCCAGCAAAAGCAGCTGATAATGGGATATTGATGCAAATGGTAGAAGGGAGGGGGCAGACAAATAGGTACAAAGAAGTACTAGGAACTGTAATTGGGGGAAAAAAGTACAACATTTAAAATAACCTGAAGCCATTCTGTATTTGACTAGATCTAAATAACCAGTACTGTGTTTCCACATTCTTTGTGCCAGCTGCATCAGTCTTGAGTGAAAAACCTGAACCTGATTTCATAGCGACCTACAGTGGACAAAGTGGAAGCCAATGCCTGCACTGTGTAAGTCAGAGCCCGGGATAAGCCTTAGAACTCCAGTTCCCTTTCTCACCACCACCAACCTCACCAGGGGCAGCCTGCTCCAAATGCCAGGTCTTGCAGCAACCCGTTAGGAAGCCAGGTGTGTTACAGCATGGGTTGGATCAACCTGAGCTCTGGGTCACTGAAGCCCTGCGCCTCTTGGTCAGTTCTTGCACCGTGCTCCAGCTGCAAACAGCGAGCCAGCAGTGGGATCTGTGTTTGAATGCCAGGGGCTAGATATTACTGCATTCTTACATGGAGTAATGACAAAATGGCTAAAGTAAGCCAACAGAATGAACAGGAGACCAATCCATGAAGCCCTCAGCTGCCCCTGTTTGTTGTAGCTGGAGAGACAGCTGCACAGCTGTGTGCATGCATAGCATTTATTTACTTATTTCCAGTGAATTAGCTGAGATCCAACAAAGATGAGAGCAACATTATGGGCACACAGAACTTTTAACATGCTAAATGAGTTGGACTTCTCTACCTAAAAGTATATATTTCATATTTGTACCAAATGCCTACAAACTGCATTTCCTGCTCGTCCAAGAAAAGATTTCACGCTTAGCAAAAAGATTACTCTTTCCCCACCCTCTCCACTTCAATTCCATGTTGCAACTAGTTTATACTGTTTTTATACTGGCACATGTTTTGATGCTTCAAGGCACTGGATTTTCATCTGCCCATTGACTACATTAAGCAAAAGCCCTTCCCAACTGAACGCTGACCTGGAGACACCAGAGAGAGAACGAGTAAGAGATACAGCATTTGTCTTTGTCCCTGTGCATGGTGTAAACATGAGACAAGAGTCTGTTAAAATGACACTCTAAACAAACAGAGCTTTCTGGAAGACATGGAATGGAATGAAAAAAATGGCAACTAAATGTGAGGACTACCTTATCCCTGTCCCCATCACCTATGGCCTGCTGCTCTGCCTCTGTGCCTGTATTTAGAGTGTGCCAATCCCTTTGGCTTCGAAGCGCTACGACACAATGAAATAAGTGCAGCAAGGCTCGGGGACTAAAAAGGGTTTTGCAAGCAGGCTAGAATATAAAGTAGGTTTTAAATGGGGCATAGGCCTGTGCTTTGTCTTCAAGGCTAGTTGCTCAGGGCAGCAATCTTGCAAGCAGACCCACGCAGACAAGCCTGAGTGCCAGGACAGAGCCCTCCAGAAGTCAGCAGCACCCCGTGGGAGGGAGAAGGTAGGACTTTGAAGCCAGCCCTGCTAAGTTTTTCAGCCCTGACACTGCACAGGACAGCAGAGCTCATTTCCCATCCATAGTTTACCTGAAGGCAAGTCTTTCACTGGCAGTGCAGATTAGATGACCATATAGGTGCTTCCACCTTTCATATTTTAATTCTGCAGTTCAGGCTGGCTTTGAAATACAACCAGGAACATAATTTCTGTGAGTTGTCTGCCTATATTATAAATCTGTTATGCTGCTACATCAGGATTAACAAGGTGTAAATGCAATACACTGACCACAGATAATATAATTTCTGCCATTCTGTTGTCATAAGAGTCTAACTATGCACAGCAGAATAGTTAGAGGGCAGCTAATTTATTATTTTATTCTAAATCCACACTGACCTCTTAATACAGGAGTTACAAACGTGGAGATCAAACTTCCAGCATTAATGGATAAATAGAAGATGGAAAAAAACTTGCTTCTCTCCGAGGTCTAAAACAAGAGAAGACAATGTCAATGTCATGGCTAACGCACAGCACTGGGCTTGCAAATTGAACACTATCAATTCTCTTGTTAGGAAGGCTGGGTAAATATTGACACAAAGTGCATAAAATGTTAAGCAAACAAGCTTGTGTTCAGGTGATGGTAAATGCTCACACAAATCAGCTCACGTTACTCGAGAAGTGCTTTGGGGCTTTTTGGCATTTCAGAGGAAAAGCCGCTGCTTTGAGAGTGTTGTGCGATTGGAAGGAGAGGAGAGCATTTACTTATTCAGAACAAGTAGCATGATTCAGATCCTCTGTCACCTAATTCAATCCAATTTGGCATGGTTTGACAAGCTCATAATTTCTTCCCATGTCTGAGCTGGTTTTTTTTCCCCTCCTCTCCTGTGTAGAAATAGGAAAAGAATTCTGTATATTTTAAGGAACTGGTAATCACGGGATAGATGAAAGAGTGCCAGCAATTGAGAAGTACCCATCAAAGAGGAGACCACCAAGGTGGGGCCAGTCAACCTCAAACTAATTGGGTAAATTAAATCTAGGGGAGCAAATTCAAGAGCCTGATGGAGGGATGAACTCTAAGAGAAAGAGTTCTGAATTAAACCTAAGCTGTAACATATTACAGTTTATAGTGTCAAAGGATTCCTGCTGATCTTCTTTCTTCCTGCGTAATTCATAATTTGGAAGGAATCAAGAATTTGATGCAGAGTTTGGTCCTTTGTGCAGGAGTAATGTGTGCGTGCAGTCTCTCCTTGCTTGTGGGAGGGACACACATGCACAGTCACACGTGTGCTGTACACAGTGTTAACCTCCTCCCCGTGCCTGCAGAGGAGGAGGGGGCCAGCAGAGAGGAGAAACAAAAGCAGGCTACCTGACCCACCCCGTGCTCAGGTGTATCAGCAGCTCTGGGACACCTGAGTTGATAAAGGTAGTGGAGAAAATTGCATCAGTCAAGGCATGGTGCCTGGCAGAGAGCTTCTTAGGGCACCTTGAGCCTCATCTCTGTGACCTGAGCATCATTTGAATGCAAAGCTTTAACTTAGCCGAGCGCTAGGAAACTCCTCAGGGACTGTTGTTCTGTCTCCTTTCCTTCTAATGTGTCCTGCTTCCGTCTGCTCCCTGAGACAATATTCACAAGGCCAGAAAACTGGAGAAAACATGAAGAATTGCAGGCAGCTAAAAGAGGACAGCTTTAAAGTAATGAATCCTGAGATCCAAAAACATAACAAAACTTCCTGTAACTGATGGTGCAGCCAACAGGAAATATTGCTACTTCGTATGGCAAGAAGCCTTTTATCACAGGGGATTACTGCAGGGAAGAGGGGGAGGTGGGAGAGCATGGGAGGGCTTCTCTTTGTGTCCCCTTGTAAAGTGAGTGATGAGAAGGTGAGGGTGAGAGCCCCATCACCTCCCACTGCCACCCACCAAGGAGTCTGGGGGTCTGCTTACTCAGATTAAGGGCTTTCTGCCTTGACCCAGCACAGTTATGAAGACCCCATCAACCTGAGCTTTTGGCTTTTCCACGATTTTATTTCCTAGAGTGTTCAGGGCTAACCCATGCATTCCTCATAAATTATTTATCCTGGACTAAAGGATTCGAAAGCCTTATAAAAATCACCTCCATGGCATGTTCTCATGGTTAATAGAAAACAGCAGTGGGTCTTACTATCTGTTATATTCCATTCCTTGCTGGTGGTTCTGATAACCCAGAACTTTCTACTGCTAAACTAGTAAAATTATGTTTTCTTTTTCATTCTACCTTTGTGACTAATTATTTGTCATCATAAAGAAAACTAGAGAAATGAGCAGCCTCAGCAATCTTCCCCATTCCTGGATAGCCCTCCCACGGTTTGTTGAGGGTGACGCAGTAGAGCCCTTACAGTCCTGCCCTCTTCCAGCCAAATTCTCATGGCATGTCTCTAACCCTTCGTATCTGAGCAACTCAGAATTTCTGAGAGCTGTGATAAACTCAAGCATGCAGCTCTTCACATGATAAAGTCTAGAGCAACAATTACCAAAAAGAATGTGGTGGTAAGAGAAGATGATAGTGATGTATAAAGCATTTGGAGCATCTTATTTCACACATTTTCTGATTTTTGTGCTGGAAAGAAAAATGGTCAGAGCAAAGCTGAAATAACTACTAAAATAATGACCCAGCAGCTTGCAAATTATACTGATTGGAATAAAGAATTTCCTGCCTATTGTCTTAATCTTTAGAGCAGACAAACATTAACAACATGATTTGGATTAGCTAACTTGAGAAAAGGTACTGTACATGATAATCCTGATCTCCTTGGCAACCAGAAAATAAAGAAACAAAGAGAAAGCTATTTAGCACCTTAAACACCATACTGCACTGTTTGAAAGAAGCTTTGGTCCCTAATTAATATGCCCAGCAGCTTCACATTCATATAACATATTGTTAATACAATTTTGTTCAGGCGTTTTTAACTTGGACTCCTAATCCCATAGACAAAGGCATTTGGAAATCTCCTGCAGATAAATCTATTTTCCCTATCTGACCTCCTGCCAAATCAGTCCCCATCACTGTCTGTAGTAGTATCATTCTCAAAGTGGCAGATCCGAGACTATTATGCTCCTGAAGTACTTAAGATCAGATTGATGTTGTGCATTTACCTCAAAACATAAACTTGTCTCAAGAATAGCAGGGGCAATTTAGTTATTTATGCACAGAACTACCTCATCCCTGGTTTTCAGATGAAACAACTAAGCCTGTGCACTTAAGGGCTCAGATGAAGTTTACTGGTGTCCTGAAAATTATAGGGGAATCAAATGCTTCATTTCATAGGGAATTTTCAAAACTTATTTCATCCTACCTGGAGTGGAAGAAAATAAAACATAAGTCCCCTCAAACACCACTCCAGAGGAAAGAAATATTCTGGTTGGCCTCAAACCTTTCATTCCTTACAAAATCAAAACTTCTCATTCCAATTCTGATGACTTAAACTTCCTATCACATAGCATAAAACATTTGTTTCTTCTGAAAGGCCAAGTCATTTCAAAATGGTAAAACAGAAAACTTTCTATTTTGAAAAGAATGAATAGAGCAGAACACGTTGTTCTTATCAGAATGCTTTTTACAGTTTTCTTTCTCTAAATTAGTTTTTCTTGAAGGTAACACCTAGGTGAATGTTTGAGCCTTTGTATTTGATAAATTTGTTGGAGAGATGTAGTCTGAATGCTGGAGAATGGGTACAGGCCCACACAACCACAGGCAGTTCAGGTTTTCTCTCTGTAACTCAGCTGTAGCTGTAAGTTTGGGATAATAATATGTATGTGCCTGAGAGGGGTGCTGAGATTCATTAGCTGAAGTCTATAAAACACTCTGAAGATAAGTGTTACATATTATCATACTGTAATTAGGTGGTAATTGAAAGATGCTGGATAAACACTATTAATCATTAATATTCATAGAAGTAGCACTTGTGTAAATGCTGCTGTTGGACCTCTTAGAATCCTTTTGGCACAACTATTGGTGCAGCAAGCCAGGAGGCCCATGCACTGGGATGCATGCAGCTATCCCAGAGCACGTGTGCTGTGCTGCCAGCCTGCTTTTGGTCAGAGTTGTGCCAGCTGGGGAGGCTGGTGACCACCAGAGCACTGCTGATCCCCCTTCTGGAGCATCCCCTAAAGCACCAGGTGTGACTGACAGCATGTAGGCATGCCTGCAGGAGGATCTGCTTTGGACAGGTGACCATGGAACATCCCACGTTTTGTTACCCCTTAGTAATCACAAGCTTCGTCACTTCAGCATCACTCAGTTCATGTGCAGAAAGCACAGCTCTTCTCAAAATTTTAAATTTAGTCTATATTATTTCATTACATGTTGACTTCATATGAGTCATTGCAAAAGACAAGGAGAAAACTGCCCTATCAGACTCCTTGTCCAAGGCCAAGGGGCTAACTCTTATCCAACTTTACCAGTACTTTTCCTGACACACTGTTAGTCTAATTCCTTCTTTAATGCCTCCATTGATGGGAATTTCCATCTCCCAAAGGCCCTACTATTTTCCAGTATTTCTCTAGATCTATTTCTGGAAAAAATTTTCGCACTGTCCGTCCTAAATAATCCTCCTTGAGTTTAAGCCTACTCATCACAGACCTCAAAACTTACTTCCTTTTTTTGTAGCAGTGGCCTTCTACATATTTGAGGACTAATGCCATGCACAGAACTTCCTGATTTGAATACTTGTCATTAAGAAAACAGACATTTTTATTTGTGTGTTAGGTCAACATAAATCTATTTAACTTGAAGTCAATTGAAAAATTTAGCATTTTGCCTGAGGATTAGCACTTCCTGACCTGCTTTGCTTCTTTAAGCACTACCTTATCCCTGGTTGAGCCCCTGCGCTGAATAATGGGAGTTTGAGATTAGTGCAGATGAGGGGCTAAGCACTCATGACAGAGAATGAGGACACAAAGCACCTGGACTACAATTCACGGGATATACAGCACAAACAGAGCTAAACAGAAACATTTTCTCAACTCTTCAGAACTTTCCATTCTGGAATATCCAGAAAACATTCTGGCACTACTTTCAAAAGACTGGAATTTCCTACAGTTCTTTCTGAACAACATCTGAAACACAGACTATGACTGATCTGAGGAAAAAAATCCCACAGAAGCATAGGCTGGTGATACAATCTTTTCTTTCATTTGCTGTGTTGCACTGCTGTGCATTATAATCACCCCTGTTAAGCTGGTTCATGATATATACAGTTTCATGATATGCAAGACAGGATTTTTCAACTACCCTGATGTCCAATTAACATTTAGATGATTTGATGCAATTATGACCTATCCTTTCCAGTATCAATCCTGTTCTGCTGTCATTTGGCTTCCCGAAGCATCCAGATTCTCTCAAGTCTTATGCAAACCATCCTACCTCATGTTTTACTATGTCTTTCCCAAAAAACTGGCCCTTATTCTAGCACAACAGGATTTTGATCACATAAACATCCTCACAAAGTAAGCAGACACTGCAGATTTTAGGAAAGAAAAGAAGTCTTACATGTTCCTCTTCAAACTGGTCCCCACCAAATGCAGAGACACAGGGCTTGATACCTCCTGTTCCAAGGGCGATCAAAAACAGACCAACCATAGACAGGACCCTTCATGCAAGAACAAAAATATCACCATTGCAAAACCTTTCCAGTGCTTATGAGAGCATTTTAGTGTCACCCAACCATAATTCCTCTGATAATGTGGTCTTTTGCACACGGGTAATGATGATGAGCCAGATAAACAAACAAATTAAATATCCTAATAATTTGAAAAACAAAATAATTATCTTAATTTCTGCATTCCGTACCAGTCAATTAACCAAACTAGCTTTGTCAGTTTCTTGTTGTTCTGAGGTCCAGTGGACATATACGAGATCAAAGATCTGTGGAGTTATTTTTTGCTCACATGATAACAAAAGATTCTGGAGATCAATTGAGAAAAAGAAAGAAAAAGGGGAGTACTTTTTGCAGCCTTCTAGCCTGGGTAAGAGCAGACAAACTGCTCGAATTAGGCTCATTGTTGTGTGCTTTTTACTTCCCAGTGGTTTCCAAAATACCATTGTTGGCCTGTGAGATTATGTCTCTAGGGAACAAGAGTATCAGGAGTGGCCGGGTCTGGGACAAAAGAAAACTGCCCTGTAAACATGTACTCCTGCCTGCACGTGCATATTTTTTGAGCCATGACCACACAGACAAAACCAGCCTGGTGGCTTCAGAGACACTACTCTGACAAGCCTATCAGTTCAGAATCTAGAGGGTTGTGTCCTGTGGAAGAGGCAGACCCTTCCCCTGTCATCAGAAAACGTATTTCAGTTTTGTGTTCCCATGCACATGGGGGAACCTTGCTGAGTGGGCAGCTGTGCTGATGAAATGAGGGAGGGTGGAGCCTGGTGCAGGCAGTTGGACGGAGGAGACCAAACTAGCAGCATGGTATAGCAGAGAGGGGTGAGCCTCGGTGCCTGTCTCAAAGGGGTTGGAATCTGTGGGGTGATTTCCACCTCCATCTGGCATGTTCACACACTAGATCCACCCTTCTGCTCTTACTCAGACATTCCTAACCCTTTCCTGATGAAAGTAATCCATGCACAGCCCCCAGAATGGCTGGCCTGATGGAGGTGGAACAAATTACAGGCTTGGGTAAACTAACTACCATCGCAACCTGCTACAGCACTGTGGCTGCAAGGGCTACTTACACATGAACTGCCTGGTTGCCCAGGGATGGAATGGCACCGACTGACTTTATCAGATGGCCAACAACATACACAATGGAGAGGTAGATGATCGTCCTGTGAGGAAAGCAAACAGCAGTGACTGAAGGTGGCGGGTGATGTACAATCTGAAAACAGAGTGTGCCCATGCTCCCTGATATGGCAGCTCTATTTGGCAAACACACAAGCAGCTGGTTTGTTCTACCACTGGTACAGTGGGCAGTTAAAATTCCTTTGTGTCAACACTGAGTGCACCAGAAGGAATAGATATGCAAATGAGTTCAGATTAAGGAGCGATACCCCCTGCTTCATTTGTAGACATTACTGAGCAGAATAAATGAAGAATGTTACAGTCTTGTCATGCACGGAAGATTGCAAAGAGAAGAGCACTTCTCAGGTCCAACTCAGTTTCCAGATTACTAGTAACTGGCATTTTGTAGGATGTGCATAAGTGAATCCCTTGACTGGAAGAGATCTCTAGAGACTGTTGCCCACATTCAACCCACCTAACCAACAAACCTGGATTAGGAATGTGGTTGCCTCATTGTAAGCCTGTTTTGGGTCCCAAGTACCTCTGAAAGACTGAGCTCATCTATCTGCCTCCCATGTGTTAATGAGGGAGAAGAAGAAATATGAGTAGGATGATCAGACTCTTGAGTGTATTCTATTCCTTCACCACCTTTGGGATTCAGAGAAATCTATATATCCATGTGCTGAAGACACATACAGAGGGAATCAAAGGACTTGTAAGGACAGAGACACTAGAAGAAGTCCTGTGAGCTTTGAGCATGGAAATGGTCCCTGATGCATTCAAACCCTGGTTGCAACAGCTACTTTAGAGCCACATCAGATCATTCCTAAAAGTCCCTCTAATCTGTTAACTGTCCTTGGAATTGGCCAAGGTCCAGCTACTACAGCAAAAGCCACCTCCCATTAAATTACAGGGATTACTCCAAGGAAAGTCTCTTGCCTAATACACCAGAGTCTGTATAAGCATTTACCTTCTCACAACATCATGATGCAAGATAGACATCCTCAAATACCAGTGAACATTGCTAGGTGACCTTAAATAATGAAGTTAATAAACCCACACTGTTATTTTTTTCGTTCAAAGGGACAAGAAAATTACTAAAACTGAGCACAGAGAAAAAAGGACACTGATAGCGCCTTAAGAACTTTCCTCTGGATAGGCATATGGCAGCTTTTTATTTCCTGTTGAGACCCTTCTGCCAGATAGGCTTAGTCCTAGAGAGAAGGGTTCAGCTGCACTTCATCACCCTGACAGCGAAGACTCCCCAGACAATGAACAAACAGTGCCAAGCAAAGAAAGTCCTATATCCAGCTGCTCATCACCACTCTGGGGCAGATGTTGGCTCCACAACTTATCATCAGAAGGGGAGACTGCCTAAGGACTCTTACTCAGGAAGAGTTTACCTGGTTACGCGCTGATGGAGACGATTTGAGAGAACCCAGATTTCTCGGGCATAAATGTGGGTGTGCTGACACATTCCCTATGCTGTGAGAAGTGTAAGTACATTATAGTTAGTGACATTTCATCTGAATCTGTGAGATCTACATGATGGCATTGCTTCTTCACTATCTTTGAATCCTTCTCAGAAGCAGACCTTGGCAAACTAAGGGTTAATTACCCTACCCCCTCAGCTTCCTGAAGACAGGTAGGGAAGGTGTCCTCAGGAAAAGTGTGCTTGTGACATTTAATCTGTCCCAACTTTGTTGCCTATTGGCCCTTGGGTTTAAGAGGAGCACCGAACAGCAAGAGCAAATCAGCTCAGCTTTGTAAACAGAGAGGAGCTGACCTTCACAAGGGTGTCTCTGTTGCAGTCCAAGCTAGCTCAAAACTGGGAGCACACACAGCACTGCCTTTGCACAGGCAGCACGGATACGATGCATGCTGACTGAATTAGAGAGATGTGTCACTCACTTGTATTTCCCCAGCCATGAGTCTGCCATGATGGCTCCGAGGACAGGTGTGAAATAACATAATGCGGAAAAGGCATGGTACACAGCGGTGGAGAGATTCTCATCCCAGTGGAAGAAGCTTAAGAAATACAGTGTCAGGACAGCTAAAAGGAAACAAAAAAAATCATATCAGATAATTAATGTGTATCTCTGCAGGTAAGCAGGATCATGGTGGCAAGAAAACTACTGATTCGTCTAGCAACTGAGCACTGCTGTGGAAAGATTTGTGCTTCCAGACCTGTTCCTCATAATCTCTGACACATGAGAAGCTAAAATGAGATATATGAGTATCTGACATTCTTTGCTCATAAACATTTATGTTTAGCTGAAAAGCATATTTTCTAGCTTATCTTACCCTAACCTGTAGTTCTGTTTATGCACATTTTCCATTTGAAGATTAGGTGCCTGTAAGATTCAATTCCCAAACACACTGATTGCACATCAACTATGAAAGGCATCACACAGTAGAAAACTAGGTTTGATATAGAGAATTGTACAATCATTTAGACTGGAAGGTACATTTGGAGCCCTCTAGTCCCAACTTCTTCTCATTGCAGATATAGCAACAATGTTAGGGTACAGTGTTCATACTTGCATTCCAAAACATCAATTAACTTTGAAAGACAGCTGATACTACACACAGCACAGCTCAGAAACACCAATCCAGTTTGTATAAAGATCTCAGGATGGGAAAGTCACTCCCCAGACACAGGCCACATACCTCGCATGCCATAGTAGGAGAAGCGCTCGCAGAACTCGTTCACCACAATGAAGGCAATGCTCAGGGGGTAGTTGGAGCCACAGAGTTTCTGTGGGAGACAAATAAGAACATATCAACTGTCAAAGCCTTCAGCCCAGCAACATATTCCCACAGTGTCTGGGTGGTGGAGAGGAGTCCAGTCCAAAAACCAAGTGCCCACTGCTGCTTGACTGGCCTGTGAGCTGGACTCAAAGGAGAGAGTGGACCTCACATTACTCTTGCTTTGATTAAGGCTCCCCAGTGAATCAGCCTGGCTGACATGGGCCCAGTAAGGACTGCCATGAGGATTTGTGGGCTGTCAGCAGCCCACCATGCTTGTAGATCCAGGAACTCTACTGGAAGGGTGCTACCAACTCTTGACTGCAATGCAAAAAAGTCACTGAGACCAAAAAAACATCATTGGATGCCTTTTCTTCTGCACTTCATATGAAGCTACCACCCTGCCCCAAAACTGCTCCCTCTTCTAGTACCAGACCTTGCCTCAGAAAGTGGGAGACCCCAAGGATCTGCTGTCTGCTTCTGCATGTGAAGCTGCTCCCTCTCTATCTCCGCACCTCACTTGTGCCGAGCTGTGCCACCACTCACTGAAGCAGAGCTTCAGCCCTCTGTCCGGCACTCCCTCAGGCATGGCATCCATTTCATCTTCCAAGATTGCTGGCATAGCTATGGATAATTCAATTTATTAATCAGAACTAAAAAAAAAAACCCAGCGATGGGACTGTCAAACCAGTCTGAGTGTGGCCACTCTTTCTCTGAGCCTGACTTCACTCCAGCTAACATCAGCACTTCCCAAGTGAAATACAAGGCATTAAACAGATAAGTCTTGGCACAACCTTGTGTGGGCCTCTGTCCCTCTTGCTACCCCACAGTGGTCTGAGCTAAGCAGCTTTCAGCTTCCAGCTGCTTAGTAGCTCCACTGCCTCACAACAGGAAAGCAGGTTTTCACAGCACTGCCCAGCCTCTGCCAATTAGTGGGAGAGAGGGGCTGGCCATGGATTTGGTGAGGGATTTGGGGGGAGCATGATATTAACAGATGCAACTATATTTATAGTTTTAAACAGCCGTGGTATGGGCCAGTGAAGTGAAATGAACTCTTCAGATGCATTTCTGTGCCTCATGTTGGAAATAATGAATTCCTGTATTTCTTCCCAGAGTCCCAAATGCAAATACAGTACCAAAATAGATGTGTTTATTCAGGTTATTTCAGGTTTATTATTTTATGTGCTATCCAGGTTTATTTCACCACCAAGAGACCTAAGCTTATTTGGATTCCCAAAGCTATGGCATCAAGTTTAGAAGAGTCTAGCTTAATGATGCTGTCTTCCTCAACATTATGAAAGAGCAACAAAACAGATTGATTGTAAAAAATCAAAACTCCACAACTCCCACCTCCCCCTACTTTCCATTACTTAATCCTCTAAAGACAAATATTTTTGTCCATTTTTATATATAATACATATGTATATATTTTTCTCACTATTTATGGGCTGCCTTTTTATAAGAAACCCTTGACCTTTTTGCTTTACTAGAGTAAATACATAATTATCCACTTCATTTATAATTTACTCTGAAACCATTGTGCTCAGCAATATGGCTTGTAAGGAGTGGGCTTCCTTGGAAACTGCACTGGGGCTTCCTGCTTTTAGACTAGCCTAAAAATGGTGGCATATCTAAGCTGTAAATGCACAAACACACAACCATATGCACACACAGAATATTTTCCTCCAACCAGTTTTTCATAATAAAAGAAGAAAATCCGTAAGAGGCAGATTATATTTCGTGTGGGTGCTGGGAGGCATGTTCTGAAATTGGAAGTAAAATTGTACAACAGGGATTTTTTACCTCCTCTCTTTCCCAGACCTCACTATACGTACTCATAGCATTTAATAACATTTGGTGGAGATGCAGAGAGTGACTGTTCAAACCCAGGTGGACAGGTGGCAGGAGCACTGCTGTCTGAACTCACCCCTCCACACCCAGTGTACAAGTGCCCGTGGATTTATCTGCACCCGTTTAAGGTGCAGTGACTAATTTCATCCACTCCTGCTCTGGAATGGGCACCTCCTACAGATGAGCAGGGGCAAGGAGGGAAAGGAGAGCAGGGGGCAGTGACTTCCCAGCTAAACCCTCCCAAGTGCCTGAGCCACGACCCTGAGTAAGTGCTTACAAACACAGAGCAACAACTTACAAGCAGGGGTACTTCCATCTGGCTTGTATGTCATGAGATGGCATCAGCAGATGCAGAGACCCTCATGTATTCTGTCCACTGTATCACTGACCTGCCTGTGGCCTGCCTGGACATCCAAAAGTGGGAAGCTTTCATCCATGCGGAGAGCCAGATGCAGTTTGCTCACTTTCGCAGAGGAGGACCGTGCTCAGCAGAGAGCCCCAGCAAAAGCAAAGAGGTTAAGCCTGGATTCATGAACCCACAGATAGTCTGCAGTGCTTAGCTACCACAGCAAGCCTGGGATCTGTGGGATTATGGATCTCTTAAAGATATTGTGGAAGTTGATAGACTGCGTCTTTGGAAAAAAGAAAGTTCATTTAAAGTACCAACTACAGGAGATGTTTGTTTTAAGCTCTCCTTCTTGCTGACTAATGGCAAAATGGGATAAAGATTAATATTTCCCAGGAGCTCTGGATATCCAATAGTTAATGTCTGCACAGTAATTAAAATTGAGTTAAATAGTTGGTTTGCTAATGACATGACTGTGAGTTTTAAGACCAAGTATTACATATTATCCTGCAAGTCAAAGCAGCTGCAATACAAGCCAAATTCTCTCTGAGGCCAATGCAGTGGGTAGTTTTTAGGGATCAAGCACTCAACAAGAATTAGCCTGAAATAACAAGAATTAGCCTGAAAACCTGCACAAACATCGAAGCTGCAAGGCAGCAACACATTCACCTGAATCAGGCTTTAAATCAGAGCCAAAGATGTAAACCCAAGGCTCTGGCACTACAGTTGGGCTCTGTAACACTCACTAGAGGCCTGTGCTCAATCCCTGTCCTTCTTTCTGCTTTTCAGATCTGCTTTTCAGAAGGTACCCTTCCCTGGTAGGTTTCATCAAACTAAACAGAGTTCAGCTCCCTCCCTCCTATGCACAACACCCCCATCCACTTCAGAGATTTAAGTTCTTTCCCACAAGGAAAATAGTGCTCAGGAAAAAGGCAATAAAAATCCTTACCCTTTTCCCCAAATATTCAGATAGTTTGTGTTTTCCCTTTAAGCTGCACTCTCTTAACTTAATCAGGTTAGTGGAGGGATTTTTGCCCTGAGTTGTTAAGGCTTATTTCAACCCTCTGCAAGAAAGGGTGTTTGTCTCTAGCCAGAGCACAACAGAGGAGAGAACAGAGAGATCTTGCAATGTTTAGAACAAGCTGAGCAGAAAGCAATGCAAAGGAAACCAGCAGTAACACTTACCGGGGATTTCTTCTGACGAGGGAAATCTCCTTTGGGGGGATCATCTCCTGGAGAAATAAAAGCGAACAAAGTTTCCTTGGATTCGTTTCTCTGAAAAGCGTTCATCTCCCCTCTCGCCTTGTCTCCCACCATGCTATGTGGCTGTGGTGAGTTGACTGGGAAGATTTCCAACCTCAGGCACGAAGTTTGATTCAGTTTGAGTTAACCCTAATTGAGCACATTTGTGCAGCCAGGGCAGAAAGGGGAGGGAGATGCTACCAGGAAAGACAACTCCAGAGTTCAAGAAGAGTCAGGGAACACAGCCTAAATCAGTCACAGGTTGGGGCTGTCAGCACTTTGTGGCACAGACCTCCCTGTTGTTTGGCATGCCCCCAGCTATCGTACGTGCACCAGCCCAGCACAGTGCTGGATGCTGCACAGATGTGAGCTGAATAAAAATCCCAGGTCCCAGATACACCTACAGCCTGTGGATTTAGGAGCAGAGCAGGCATCTCCCCCCCAGTGTGGTAATGACAGGTTTACTCTGCAGGGATCTCATTTCACTGGAAAGCCACACATTCCAAGACATAACTACTAAAATGTTCATCACACCAAACCCTTGGACACTGGATGTCACAGATGCCTGCACCGTGTTAAATCATTTCTTTGCTACTGCAGGAGTGAAGTGACCCCGGCTTCATTCCCACACCAATTCCCTAGAATGACCTTGCCTTTTCCCACGGGACAATTTAATCAAGGGGGCACAGCCAGCACCCAGAAGCAGCCCCAACCCCTCTCTCTACTTTCTATTATCCAGAAGACCATTTTGGGGCTCCATATGTGACAAATGCACATATCTGTGCTGGGAGTCCCTGGATTACCCCTGCGGCTATGTGGGCTCAGCTCCCTGCATGTATGCTCTTGTCCCTCCTTCCATGCCCTTCCCACGGGAGTAGTGGAGCTCTTCATCAGTATTCTTCCAGTGCCAGTTGCAATTACAGAGCAAAATTCACAACCTCCCCATAAACTATCCTCAGTGCTTGTGGCTCTGCTGTAACCTCAGCGCAGTGCAGAGGTTTTTTCTTCCTCTTACACTTGGCTTCTTTAAAAGGCAAATGTTCAAAGAATTTTCCCAAATATTTCTCCCTTCTCTTATCAGTAATGCACAGACCACACCCAGAATCCACAGCTGGTACAAGGAGTCTGCATAAACTCATCCTTAGCTCGAGCACTGAGTTGCTGATAGTGCTTGGTTATCACAAGAACCAGGTTTTCAGCTGACAAACCAGGAAAGAGGCCTTTGGCCACACCACACATCCCTAATCTGGCTTCAGTTATTGCTAACAAGACATGGAGAACACTTATAGAAGTGAATCAGATGTGAGGGACTGCACAAAGGAAGGATAATTACTATCCACATTCCCTCATGTGCTCTGGCATTGCTTCCTCTGAAAATCCCCAGGGATTCAGTTTCACTCCTGCTAACTGGGCAGATAAACATGGGGCCAGCTGGGCAGCTGACTTGAAGGCCAAACTTCCGATGGTGCCAGGAAGTTCTACTCCTTTCTTGTTCCTTTTTTCTTCTACAGCAGTGGCAAAACAACAGTTTGGTACCTCCCCTGTACTGCCATGAAGCAGTTCCTTGTCTTCAGCCCTTCCAGTGACCTGCACACACGCACAGCCTTGCTTTTCACCTGGGTCCAGCCTCCAGGGAGCTCAGGTTTTTCCAAGCCCTTTTCATGGGCACGAGTGCTCAAAAGCAGACCCAGCGTTGGGGGCAGAACAGGTCTTGTTCACACGGGTCCTGTCCCTACACCCCAGGCTGGCACGTACTCGTGTCCTGCAAGTCTGACCCTGCGCTAGAGGCGGCAGAAATTTCTGAGCCCTCTGCTGGCGTCTCAAGCCCCAGGTATTTTCTATACGGCTCCCCGCAGAAACCTGCTGTATCCCGCCATACACAGGCGAGCAGAGCAAACACAGCAGCAGAGTTATTAAAGGAATAATACAAAAGGAAGACAGGAAAGGTTTCACCATCCCTTGCACAGTGCTTCCATGCTGCTGCAGTGTGATGCCTTAATATTTTCAGCCTCCTGCAGCTATATTTCCTCTGTGTGTATACAGCCCCGTGCGTCACATAAGCTAAATGATTATTTTTTTTTAATACTAGCATGAAAAACCCTATCAGTCAATAGGATTAACATACTACTTGTCTAATACACTGCAGAGCTGTTTAGGCCATTAGCTGCCAGAAGGTCTTTTCAGACAGAAGGGAAGAAAAGGAATTCAAATGCCTGGCAATAAATGGTAACTTGTAGCAAACAGAGAAAACAAGTTTAGGAGAATAAATTTGCAAGCACCTCAGATACAAATACAGAATAATACTTGATAGAAGGAGACCTGTGCGACTGGACTGAAAATCAGGAAGAAATTGTACCACAAATGGAAATAAGGTGGCATTTCTGAAGACAAGTATAGACAAACAGATCAAACACGGAGCGGTAGAGGTGTGCCTGCAAAGCTAAGGCACAAAATGAACTACAGCTAGCAAGGGGACACAAAAGGCAATAAGAAAAGGTGTTAGAAATGCTGTCAATATTGGAGAAAGAGGAAGGAAAATGAAAAGCTTTTATTTAAACCACAAAACAAGCAAACAAAAGCTCATCCAGAGAAGCCAGGAAACTTGCGTCCTTTTTGTTATTTTCACTAAAAAAATAAATTGCAACAAGGTATGCGACACCTTTGAAATGAACCAGCAGGAGTATGTGTGAAATGAGACAAAAACTGCTTAAATAATATTTGGATATCTCAAATGTGCTCAGACCATCAGAGCCTGACGAAATTCACCTTCAAGTGCCGAATACCATATTGAGCCACTTCCCTTGTGAAGGGCAAAAGCAGAACAACATCACCACTGCCTTTGAAAAAGCAGGTTGTTCCTCCAGGTGTATTTCTCCATAGCGAGAGAGATACTTGATCAGATAATCCCTTGTAAGCACCAAAAGGAGAATAAGGATTACAAAACAGCTATTTCAGATTGGAAAAAATGCCCTCAAACCAGACTGTCTTATTCTTTGGTAAGTGGAGTAACAGCTAGAGCAGCTCTGTATGCGATATATCCTAACTCTAGTGTCTCAGATCTCTCACAAAGAAATAGGGTTCACATAAAATGCCCACAATAGTGGACAACTGGGAAATCCTTCTAAGAGTATCAGTGATTTTCCATCAGATTAGGAAAGCATGAAACATGCAGGTCCTCAGCTTTTCCATGAGCAGAAAAAACTTCAGCACAGCCAGCATGGTGTTCTCATTTGTGTTCGAAACCAGCGTGAAGAAGCCTGGGGGACAACTGGGTATGAATCCAAAATGGTGGAATGGAATGAAAACAATGAAATCTGGGAAAGAAGACTACCAAATGCTGCTCCTATCCATTGGCAGGAAGAACAGCCAGAGAGATGAACTATTAACCATTTTCGTTGAGGATAAGATGAGAGAAATAACTGACTTTCATCCAGTGAAGAAGATTTGGGACTTCTTTTTCCAATTTTCCTTTCAGCGAGGACAGATGAGCACTGGAAAAGAGATGGTGTGGCTCGGCCTGCAGGGTTCAGACAACCCATGATGTCTGTTATATAAGAATGCATTAGGGACTACATAAATAGCAGGTCCTGTCCCAGAGCAGGCATATGGATGTGTCCTCCTGAATTTCTGTGAAAATCTTGTGCCAAACAACTTCACCCGGTAAGCATGAAAGCAAGGACTGCTTTCTGTAAGATTTCCTCTTTTCTGAATTATCCTTTATGCAACTGGGGAGTCTGTAGGATGATTCATGCTTAAATGTAATATTCAGCTACCAGATGCCTTGCATAGCCAGAAGTTCCCATTAATACATTTTGCTATGACTTTCAGTTCATAATTTAATTTTTTCTGGTTCCCAAATCCTCAGAAAGAGAATCTGCATTTTCACGTTGCTTTTACAATCCTCACATTCTCACCACTCCCTGCTGCAGTACTGTCTACCCTAATCTGTGTATACTCAACTAATCTCTTCATTTTTACCTGCATTCATCTCGTGGTACAATCCCTTCCTAATTTTCAGTTCAGCCACACCTGTCTTTTAATAACAAGTCTTATTTTTAATTCATATGCACTGGCCATACTTTTATAGCCCTTTTACCATATATGTATTTCTCTCCTCTTTCTCTGATTCTGAGATAAGGTTTTAAGAAACTAGATGAATGTGTGCCAGCAACAGTTTGGGCTTAATGACCAGACCCTGGAAGGACGTGATAACCTCTGGAGGTCTCTTCTGGCTTATTTTCTCCAATTCTTTGATCACAAGAAAGAGCAGGGCTTAACTGATTTAGACAGATCAAGAGTGGTTTCCATTGCCTGCAGACTTCTCCCAAACTTCAAAGTAATTTAAGAAAATGATGTATCAAATCATTTGAACAACCAGGAAAATATGCCAGAAGCCTTCAAACCCACATCTCTCCTCTATTCACCAGCCATTACAGACTCAAAATTGTGAAGGTATTTAGATTAATATTACTAACAATATCAAGTACCTAATCTGTATATAAGAGCCTGTCATCTGGTCACAAATCAACCCGCAACGATCAGAGAAACTTCTCATCTCTCCTCGTGCATTTTTGCCTTAGTTTCTCTTACCATTAGCAAGAAGAAATCTTTAAAAAATTCCTCACCAGCTTGGGCTTCCTTTGCAGGCTGTGGTGTGCCGTCCCCCTCTGCCATTCCGGCCGCTTCCTGTGCCTTGGACAACCCCAGCTCTGCTGTGCCTGAAGATGAACCTCGTTGAGCAATCCCGGCTCTCTTTCACCCTGCTGTTAATGTTTCACTCCACAACAGCAGTCCTTTGGCCACCAATACAATAGTTAAACTTCCATTTATTTCTGATTTGAAGTCATCTCTGCTCAGCTCCCAAATGTCATAGGGAATCTGCCTTTCTTGAATACAGCCTCTGAGGCTGCATGGCACCTTTCATGGATGTTCACAATCAATCACTTCGCACTGCAGCTACACTATCTTTCAATAAAATTACTACTTCTGGATGAGGATGGGGACTGGCTCTGTGGCTAGGCAGGATCTACACCTGGCCATAAATCCAAATTTTCAACACTGTACACCAACTACAGAGCTGGTTTAACTATACATGTCTTTCACTACCATAGAATCACGGAACAGTTTGGGCTGGACGGGACCTTCAAAGTCCATCCAGTCCCACTCCTCTGCAATAAGCAGGGACATCTTCAACTAGATCAGGTTGCTCAGAGCCCTGTCAAACCTGACTGTGAATGTTTCCAGGGATGGGGCACCTAGTGGTTAAGGCTGTGAGAAGACACAGGGTTTCACCAACAGTTGGCAGACTGGCTTCAGTTCCCAGTTCTTCACATATCACACAGGAAAGCAGATATAACATTGACAAGCTGTTCCCCCAGACCCTTTTTCACCTTTAAGCTGTGAGCTGCCTGAAGGAGAATCAACAGTTTTTCTACTGCACTTCCACTGTTTACTCCTCTCTGCTCTCCTCCATAACCTCCTCTAAACTGCTGTGACTTTCTTTCAGAGAGGCTTTAGGGAAGCTCTTCTGCAGGGGAAAACCCCAGATATTTTCTGAAGACACAGAAGTAGTTTAGAATGAAATTCTGCGAGTTCAGCAGTGGAGTAAAATGCAGTCTCCATCACCCAACATCATAGCCCTGAAGACTTCTGCATCCTTCACCTTTTTATTGCACTCAAGTCCCACCTGCTTCAAGGCCTCATATCTATCATCATCACCTCAAGATACAGTCAAGGCTACAAACCTGCAGTCAGTTCCTGCTATTAGCTGGACACAGGACGATCCAGTGGAATTGGGCAGGAGGACTAGAAAGACGCACTACGGAAACACCAAGAGACACCTGAATTTAAGAGTAAAGAGAAGCATACAACAATAGCTACAATGTGCAATAGTGAGAGCCTAAGCTGATCACAATCAAATTCCAAAATGAAATGAGGAATAAATTCCTACAGATGATGATTCATTTGATAGAGCAACAAGGGATGCAAAGCCCGAAGTGAAAGAAGAAGAACAGCATGAACAACTCATAAAAAGATGATGGCAAATCATGAGGGACTTGTGGAAGGAGGATTGAAGCAAAACTTTAATAATGGCTACAAAAGAGCAGGCTGTGCACAGAAGAGATATTAAAGAAAAGATAGATGGTAAGAAGAATTTAAATCTATAATGTAGGAAGTATGGCCAGGATCCAGGGAGTGTTATTCATATTAGAAAAGATGTAGCATAGATAAGTACAAAGCACAGCATGGCAAAGCCAGCCACGTGAGACTCTGGGCAAGCACTGTGAAAAACAAGCAGAAAAGACATATGAGCACTACAGGCCAGACAATGCAATAGAGAAGAAAAGCTGGAGGGAGAAGAGTTGTTGGGAAAAAAAAAAAGCTTCTCTTGGTAATGCCTGTGACTTATATTAGAAGACAGGGGGGAGGGGGAACACATAAGGAAGGGCTTTTATTTCAGAACAATTATTTAAGAAGCCATCGTAGCAAGGAAAAATTGGGATTTTTCTCTCCATTGAAGGGAATGTTCAAGCAAAACACAGGGTATAAGAGAGCTGAGGCAGGAAATGAAGAAAACTCAGCACAAACAAAATACAACCATGAATTTAAATTACTTTCTAGGCTCTCAAGATGAGAGTATCACAAAACCACTGAGAAAAAAAAAATGGAAGCTGGTTCCAGAATAAAACTTGTGATCTTTCAGAACAGAACACTGATTAACAGCAAGTGAATACCAAGGAAAGCTATATATTGAAGACATAGAAAATCAGGAATCATTTAACTATTCAGGCTGTCAGTAAGGAGATGGGCTAAGGGACCTCTTGAATCATTTTCCAGCTATTTTCCCCTCCACTTCTAAGCTGTACTTTTTGCTGTGGTATAAGGTACCATGCACTGCCTGGCAGCACTGGTTTCAATAAGTTCAAGACAGAGAGAAAATGTACATACAGGTGCTCCAGGCAATGGGAACATGTCCAGCTCCTGGGATGTTTCTATGTTCTGCCCTTCATGACAGCCCTTTGTTCCCCCTTTATAGAAATTCAAGGCATTTTAGAAATGCTGCCCACTGCTTAGAGACAGTTCCTAGTTGAAACAATAGCTATTTTTAGTGTTCACATAGGTAAGTAAAGTCAGCAACAGAGAGAGTGCTCTGAAAGAAAAAAACAAATGCAGAAAAGGAGAGCCAAGATAGGTGTGCGAGGGCTCGTGAGCTCAGTTTCTAACACAGTAGTTAGCGCTGTTTGTCTCTCTTGGGTGCAAGTGATCAATTCTGACTGCCACAAGTTGTGCTGGTCCCTCAGCACCCAGAGCCACACCTGTCTGGCTCAGGCTCAACTCAGGCTCTCTGTCCAAAACTTCTGAATAACAGAGAGAGCCTGGAAACAGAAAAATCTAAACATTTACCCAGTCCACTTGCCTGGAGCTGAGGCTGGCTCGTCCCCTTCCTGGTGTGAGAAGGTGGGAGGTGCTTCCCTGCAGCTGGAAGAAAGATGTACGTGGTGAGGCAGAACTTTGGAAAAACACTTGAGGACCATTTGGTGTCCCAAGAACATTTTCTCTCTGGTGGTTTCAGAAGCAGGATCTCACATAGTGCCTTTCAGCAGCAGGTCTCAGGGCATCTCCCTGAGCAGATATCATTACCTCCATTTCTAAAAGGAGCAACAGAAGGAAGAAACATCCTGATGAAGGCAGGCTCCACTGAAACCTCTCACATGCCAGCCCAGCAGTCTCTCCGTTAAGCTGCCCCGCCTGCAGTATTATCAGAGCAAGTGAGAAACAGCTACTGATTTATTGTGCCACAGGCTCTGAGGGACAGCTGAGCCACTGAAGACATCACAGCCTGCAGCAGCCTGGGTCTAGAGGAACGCTGAAAGACAGTCGCATCCAGTGTCTCAGCCACCCCGTGGGTGCATTGCCCTGCTCTCCGTGCTCACTTCCAGCCTCTGGGACAGATACTGTCTTGGGAATCTCTCTTTCTGCACTGATCTCTCAGCTGACCAGTAGCTCTCTTCTGGTGGTGTGTCCCACTCCCTGTCCCACCCTGCTCCTGAGTACAATGCTGCTTTTACTGGCTTCAGTAAGAGGCAGTTGGTACTAAGAAACCAGAAATCCTCTAACTACTTTATTCCTCACAGCCAGCTCACAGGGATGCCTGGAACTGGGAGGGTCTGTCAGGCAGTGAAGGTGGGGGGGGCTACAGGATGTGACAGCAGGACCCTGGGGTTTGGTTCTGACTGCGTTGCTTGTCAGGCCCTTGAGCACTTATTTTAAGTTTCCTAACCTTAACTGCACTGCCCATAAAACAAGCGTCAAGCAGCATAATCTCCTGTACATCTGGGCCAAGTGGTTTCATTCATTAATCTGGCTACCGGACTAAGAAAATCTCAGAGAAGGCATTAATTCCAGTTTTTCCAATTTTTTTTTCACATACACTCACAGTAAACCACCTGTTCATTGTTCTCTGCAAGTTTTCCTGTGTGAGGAGACACAATGCACTGCACAATTTCAAATCTTCACCATCACAGGGAGGGTATTCTCACCATAACCCAGCACTCAGCTGATTCTTTGACTATGGTTTAAGTCAGATTGCAGTTGTGTAATCGGTATTTCATCAAGGCAAGCTGCCAGGCACAGAGAACATGTAAATCCCAAAAATACCTCTGTTCTGATGAAAAAAACCTTCCAGATCTAATCCACAGAGATTTCAGCTCTCTGACTGTGGCCCCTCCCAGATGCAAACACTGACAGATATGATACAACCTTCTGCATTCTAGGGACTGTCATTTCCCCCGAGATGTTAATCAGATCCTCCCCACCCAGCTTCCTCTACCATCACACCAAGGGCCAGGCGGATTAGAGGCTCATCCAAGATTCATTAACTCTGGTTCCCTGCATTTTCATAACAAGCTTGCAGTGCCATCCATTCTTTTCAGCCTCCCCCTGCAGTGACCATGGGGATCAATTTGCTAACACAGTGAGTGGGAGCAGCTCTCACCAGCTCCAGGGGCAAGTGCAGTCATGTGGGTTTCCCCTGCATCAGGTCCCAGAGGAACTGGCACAAAATTAGAGATTTTTTTTCTGCTTTTTTTAATGTTGATCTAACGATACAGAATTTGGGTCTTCAGGGACCCTAACACTTTGTAGCACAACTCCTTTTGTCCCGGCCATCCTGCGCAAAGGGCAGTCTGTTCTCCACTGGCACTCATGACAAATCCCCTCAGAGTTTGGCAGGGAGAAAGTTATACACTCACAGAAGGAAGAATTCGTCTGTGACTCTTCATCCTTATGCTAACTCCCCAAAAGAGGTCCTTTTTTCCTAGGAGATGAGTGGCATCTGATCCACCTGACATCAGTGGGACCAGGAGTGCTCAGCCTCCCTTCGATGCCACCCCAGAGCACATGTTGTCTTCCTCCTGCTCAACCATCTTTCTCCCAGATCTCCAGTCTTATTACCTTAACTGGAGCACATCTTCTGGCTGTGACTGAACACTGGATTAGGTATTTGCTTTAATTATCCTCCTCTATCCCCAGCCTGTTTCCTTCCTCCTGGGATCTTGCATGGTGTTAGCTCACCACACAACAGCTGAGTTCTGCATCACACACCTGCAAACATTCTGTGTGCTTCTCTTGTGCAAACAGCACCCCTGAACAAAGAAATGGTTTTTCCATGGGCACACAAAAACCACCTCTGGTGTTCTCCAGCTTGTGGCCACCCAGAAGCCACAGAGCAGTGCTGAATGTGCTGGGCAGCTGCATGGCACATACCCAAGCAGCAGGCAATGGTGTACATTAATACATCCACTGCAGTCTCGTCTGTGGTGTGTGACAAGTGGAGATGGTGCTTCCACCCCAGCTGGTGCATAGTGGTGCTGGGGATACACCGGTACAGGCTTTTCACCACTCTTTCCACTTCCTGTGCCCACAGCTGTCTTTGCTGCCTGGCATTCAGTCTTTACGTGTCTCCAAGTACTCCTTAGTAAACAGAGGAGACCACACTGTCAGAGAAATCCATTAGTGACAACATTTCACAACTTTGATAAATCCATGCCAAAAAATGCAAACACCTTTTCCACAACCTCCAGCTACGCCTAGGCTACACGAGAAGATCTAGCCATGCTGGTCCTTTAAGACACAGGTGGCCACTTGAGTGAATTGAATACATTCAATTGACTTCAAAGAACCTTTGAGTGCTCAGCAACTTGCAAGAGATTTGTTTACAGAAATAATCACTTTCAGAAGAAAAGTGTACATGGCACTTTTTCCTCTATCTCCCACTCAGTTTTACCTCTAACAATAAATCACAAGACACTCAACATGGAATGGCTTGGCATTGTATTCATCTAGAAATATTTCTTTCCTGTATAAACTCAGATTAATATTAATTCTCTCCAAGATAAAGGCAGCTAGAAATAATTTGAGGGCATAAAACCAGTTTTCAGCATTCCTGACACTTCCCATTGTTAACAAACAGATGATCTTATAATGGTAAAGTCAGAGGAATAATTTCTCTCTTATACAAGGTCTGATTGACTAGACATGACAGATGGTGTTTTTATTACTTTCTGTTCTAAAAGAGGCCTCATCTAATGCAGTCCAAGCTGCGTTATGAGTCTTAACCTCTCAGATAAGCAAACCGTGTTTCGTCAGGTTAATGGATCCTTACTTGATTCAGGAAGGCAATTTTCCCTAAAGTTATTCTAATCAAGTACTCAGAGCCCAAATTGTCCTGGCTGATTGACTGCCGGCAACGGGTAAATCTTTCTACTAAGGACCATATTTATTTTCAAAGAGGCAAAGCAAGTTATTATTATTATTACAGAACCAATTCTGTCCTGTATTCAGCAGCTTCTCTTATACTGGCTTTTATTGCAGTTGCAGAATTAAAGACAAAAGTATAGTTAATAGAGCCTTTCTCTCAATAGTTTTGTTAAATAACAGGCAGGGAAGGAAAATTAGAGAGGTGGCCTGCTGTCTATTGATATCCCCTCAATTAACTGCCCCTATGGTAATAACATCTGACCCTAATCAGCACAGAACTCTTCAAGCAGACTCACTCCAACCTATCTCCCTGCATCGGCCCCCAAATTGAGGGCTGCCAGCCCCAGTAGCTTTGCCACTAGGCTGTGAAGTGACAGAGGACTATCCACTTTCTAAAAGAAAAGCTCTGAAGTGCCTGAAGGATGCTCCCTGTAAGCCCCATCTCCTGTATGGCATTTGGCTCCACAGGGGGTTTGGTGGTACAGCTTCATGGGAGCACAGTGACAGCACATATGGAGATAAGGATCATAGTCCCCTGCTGCCTCGGCTCCTTGCTGACTCCAGGCACTCCAAGCAGAAGCCCTGCCAGCCGTGGGGCTGCCCAGGCTGCTTAAAGAAGCAGATGGGAGGCCTGACCTCTCCTACTTTCTTCCACCTACTACAACACTGGTCTAGCAACTGAGCCCATGTGAGGACAAGGAGAAGAGCAACCACCTCAAGGCTGTGCAGAAAACACATAGAACGCATAGAAATCTTGCATAGAAACAAGAACTGAGTCCACAAGTCCTGAAGGATCATTCAGTCAGTGCTTTTACTTCTCAACGTACATATTAGCTTTTCACACAGCCTCACAAGCAGAATTGGTAGCCCTGCTACCCCATCAGACATTCAGTATTGGATTTCCACCTCCAGAAAATCTGACCCCCAGGAGCCTTAGCTGGAGTTTGCAGAGCAGGCAAAGTGAGCTTCGTAACACAAAAAAGTCCCTTTGCAGTTTTCAGGGAAGCTGAGCTGTTCTCCTTACAGCTGTGCTGAAGTTATTGATGCCTCAAATGAAACAATCATTCTCAATAATTTTTATTTACCAGCCAGCAGATTTTTAGGGTTTCGTCACACAGAGAATTGCATTATTATATCAAGGCAGGCATCTTAAAAACAGTGATTATTCCACAGGAATGATAAAGATATGGATAGCAGGTGAAAATGGTGTGTTTGAATCAGAGACTCCCAAGCCAAAAAGTCAGGAAGTATGGCTTGGCTCAGGCTCAAGGATCAGAAGTTCCCAAGCTTCCTCAAATGTCTCTGTTTCAGGTCCTGTCATGTAGCCTGTCACCTTTAAAACACACAGCACACTTTGGAGAGGCAGCCTTTTAAAACAGTACTCTCCTTGAATATCATTGTGGGGTTGATTGCAGACACCTTTGCACTCAGAGCAAGCACCACTGCTAATTGTTCAGATGGGGATCAATAGAGAAGCGTAACTTAAAAACCTGCTACTTGTGGAGACAGCCTCAGGGGACAGCCCTGGAACTGACCCCACAGTTAAACAATCCCAGAAGTAGGCATCCGTCCCTGTTAATTACTGCTAGAAAATAATGCATCAGAGCAGCAGGAAGAAAAGATGAGAGCTTGACTCTTACTAGGTCTCATATGCTATACCAGTTTTGTCAATGAGCAGTGTATGGTGTAGAGAACCTGTCCACAGGCCTGATGCAAAGCCCCATAAAACAGGGGAATGGACCATACGCAAATTTCCCTCCCATCCAGATTTCAGTGTCTAGGAATAGCTGACTCCAGTTGCTTTGGAACTGCGAAGTGGCTCCACAGCTATTGGATAAGCTGCCTCAGTAGGTTTCTCATTGCCTTTACTGAGTGTTGGGTCAGACGCCATGCACAGAAGTGTCTGTGATCAATGAACCCATGCTTTGCTAGTTCTCTGCACAAGAACTTATTCACAGTTAATCCAAACCAACTTCATTCATGAAACTGGCTGGAAATCTCATCAGAACAGGCTTTGCAGAGAGATTTCTGACACTTTTGCTTTGAGCACCAGCTGAAAATAGAGCAAAAAGAGACTCCAACTTCCTCTGAGTATTTTGTCAGATCTGAAGATGGGTGATTAATTCATAAAAAATAATAGCAGCTTGCTCATTTTCCGCCTTTTGCTTTCCCCCTGGCTATGACCAGGGTTGTTTTTTCCTTAGGCTTATATGCTTTTCAGAACAATTTGTCACATAATTTCTGCAAACAATTTCGGGTACTTAACAGCACTAGTGACCTGCAATACAAGCAGGCACAGCAGGACACGTAGGTTACATTGCATGCTTCCCAGATTTCCACCTGGATAGTTATACATCTTAGAAAAAGGTTCGCCGTGCAGATTTGCACAACTCTCATTCTGAAGCTCTTGCATGGGTATTTTGGAAAACTGCCTCAAAACAGTCCGCTCCCACCAACATTCCACACACGTCGTCTGTCTGCTCAATCACTCCCAGCCAGGGAATGGAGAAAGAACAGGAATACAATCCAAGCACGTTACTTACGGAAATCTCTGCGGAGAGTCTCAAACAAAGGTGTCGGCAGAGTATCCCCAGATGGAGGGATTTCCATGGAGAAAGCAGTGAAGTGGTCCTGTGCAAAAGAAGAGCACTATGACCTGTTTCAGCTTCAAGATGTGTCCGAGACAAATGCAGGGTATGAGTATAAGGTTATTTCTTCTTGTACCCACAGCAGCACTTGTATTCCATGGTAACGTACAGAGAACAAATGGCAAAACAAACTCTTGGCCTCACAGGAACATTGTTCTGTTTGTTGTCCCTGGAGACTTTCAGTTAATCTTCATCTGGGTTTGGCCAGAGAAATGTACTGGTGAACCTTCCCTCTCTGATTTCTCTATGCAAACTTAAAGCTTCTTGAGGATTCATTAACTCTTTACTTCATCATTTCATGTATTTCAGAGTCATCTTTTGTACTTTCTGTACCACTTGGTGGCTTTGTAAGTGCAGTGTTATTGGTGAGGTCTCTTCCTCAACTTGCACGTGTCCCAAAGCAGGGATCCTGAAGATCGGGTTCTACAGGGAGGATAGACAGCTAAAACAGGTACATTGGACCTAGCTTGGCCAGACCTGGTCTCTCTCAGTTCTAGTTTCCTACTTTTTTCACACTCCCTGTTGGGGAATAGAAAGCAACTCAAAGGATTTGACTATACCAAGCCAACTTACCAAAACTGATCAGTAAGCAGAATTGATGCCATATGTTTTCCAGAGTTCATATTCAGCTTAATGCCTAAAATTAGATTTAGGCTTTGGTGAATGACAAGCAGCTTCTCCAAAAAGCCAGTCCTCCTGTGAGTGCTGAACATTTCTCAGGCATCCCCAATTTCTACTCATGCAAGAACCACTTTGCCATTCAAGTCCGGTTTGCAGTGAAATAGGAGCAAGCCAGGCAGGTAGATCTGTGCTCCTAAGGCAAAGTAACTTCGATTTCTTTAACTGAGAAAGAAAAGAAGTTTTCACTTGCTTCAGTCTTGCCTTCATAATCTACTGCAAAGCTGAAATTTGCTGCTCTTGAGAGCTGGCATGCAGAAGGACAGAGCCTGACACAGGTGGCTGACTGGCCATCTACCCAAGCACCCCATGCCCCATCTCCACAGCACCCAAACATCTCAAAGGCACCAGCAGCGTCCCCCTGGTTCAGGCACAGAGCTCCAGAAAATACAATTATATCAGTCCAGACGCTCACGTTGCTGAACCACCTGTGGCATGTTAGTTGTGAAATAAGGATGATTGATGAGCAGTGTACGGATCATTTTAGAGGAGATAAACCAGACATTCAAGATGCTTGTGGCAGAATAATTCAGAGAACATGATAAAATGCCATTGCATCCCTCGAGATTAAAGGCCTGATTCTCCTCTCACCTAGGCTCTGCATTGCCTGTGAAGCCAAACCTGTAGTAAAATGGCTTGATAGGAAGAATCTCCTCCTTGGATGTTGGCAGGACTGCACTGGAGTGAGGATGTCTGGGTCACAGACCTCAGTAGCCTCTGGCTGCCCAGGGAACCCAGCTCATTCCCACAGTGACAACTGTGCAAATCCTTGGAGTATGGAGGCTTCCAGGCTTCCCAGCATAGAGGCAGGAGCCTGGAAGCCCCAGACCAAGCTTGTTGTTTCCATTGCTGCTTCTGGCAGGGAATCCCACACTTCTGGGGTCTTCTACACACCTAGATAGGTCCCAGTCTGTTCCTTCAGACTGCAGGAACAAGCACCCAAGCCTCATATGCTGGGTCATGGATACGGAGCCCTCCTCAGAGACAGCAGAGAGAGAAAATGAGGCACACAAAGGCTGCAATTCAGGCACTAACGGCTGTGAGGTCACCAAGGAGAGGAAAGAAGGGAAGCAAAACAACATGAAGGGAGCTCAATTTGCAATGAAAATCATAGTAATACAAAATCTTTGTAAAAGATTCTTTCTGCCTCAGAGTTCATTCACAGGAAGAAATCTGTCAAGGCAAACATGTCCCAAGAAAAGACCACCTGGGAAATGTTGAGGCAGTTCTGCCCAGTCCCCTCAGCATGTTAATACATCAGGTCAGTGAAAACAGGGCTGGACAACACTTCAGTTTATAAAAAGGTCAAGACTATTTTCAACCAGCTGCACTTGGTATGTAGAGCAGCTCCAGCTCATCACATTTGTCTGCCCATAATGCTCCATCCCTATGGGATTTCAGAATAGCTGCTTTGACCAAAGTCAGTAAAAGCAAATAAACCTGTGTTTTTAAAAAGAGCTTTGTAGGAACCTTGCCATGTGTAAGTCCAGAATAAACAGGAGTCTGTAGAAAAATTGTGTCTGGTAGTTGCCACATAGAAATAAAAGCTGGGAATGAATCACATGGGGCAACCAAGGAAGGAAGAAATTACCATAACTGAGCCCGAAGAGAGTCTCCTCTCTGCAGTCTCACACTGCAGTGGGAATGAGGGTGAGAGGGATCTAGCTACAAGCCTGAGCAGGGAGTGTGAGGCCAGGGCCGCTGCCTCTTGCCTTGTCTGGAGGCAGAATCACCTCAGAGAATCACCTGTCATGAGGCCAGGTGCTCTCATGACTTTCTGTTGTACCCTGGTGCTACAAACAGCCAGAGAGACAAGCAGGAACCAGCTCACCCTGCCTGTCCCCATGTCAGTCAAAAAACAGGGATTCAGTGCAGAAAATTGACACCTAGGTACAAACACCTTCCTCAAGCCCCTCATAGCACCAGGGTGGAAGATGGATCATTACTAATAAAAACAGAATGTTTTGCTTTCAAAATGATCTCAGGGAGTCAGTGTCTGCTGGAGCAAAAAGCCTATTTCATGAGAATTTAGCAGGGGAATAATTTAACGGAGCTCAGATAAAAAGCAGTCACCTGGAACTGAGATTCAGAAGAAATTGCTTTTTTTTTTTTTTTCGAATTACTGGCTTGGAGGTTAAATAAGGAATATTCATCTGATTTCACTTTTCTCGCACATTTTCCCTGACGGGTGCACTAATGAACTCTAAACTGTACAGAGAAATGCTTTCAGTCCATCCCCACACCTCCCAAGGAGCAAATTCTTTATTAAAAACTAATGATTCTCTTTTTTGAAATTAGCATCTGCAAGTTTGGGGGCAACTTCAAACCTGGTAGAAAAAGGAGCAATTCCCTTTGCAATGATTAGAACTTCTTCCTCCTCACAAAAATCCCGAGGGCCTCTTAACTTGACTGTCTTGATTAAAGAGGGGCTTAGCTTTAATTGGGTAATTGCTGCGGTTTGTTACTCTTGGTTACGGCAGAGATTTCCTCTGCTGTATCTTGGCCAGGCAGGGTTGCTTCCTTTCCACCTCAGTCCAACCCTCCTCAGGGTGAACTGTTCAAACAATTAGAGGTGTCATATATCATCAAAATACATATGAATATGTGCACATCCAGACAGTTTAATGTGCCAGCATCAGAGGAGGCATCATCCTGCCCAGCAGCAGGTCACGCACCATGGTGAAGCTGTAGTCAGGCAGCTACAAGACCTAGTATGAGGGGAGACTTAGCTGAGGATAAAGCTCAATAAGATACATTTTCTTGAAGCCCTTTAGAGGGATTTGGAATCAACTGCCAGTGAATGAGAAGTTAATGTCTTTGCTTGCAGTTAGGGCTGTAAAACCTGGGGATGTTCATCTCTGCTGCCTCACGATCAAATGATCTCTAAGTGCTTTGTGAGGTTTCTTACAGTAATTTCCTGACTCAAACCAAAGACAGAATTACCAGCATTTAAAACTGAGCTAGAAGATAGGAAAAACTGGTTCTGGGGTTAATTTTATATCCAGTGGTAACCTCTTTGACACCATTTATCATACAAGAGATAAATTCCTGGACTTTACTCCTCAAAAGCTCTTTGTAATTGAATCAAGCAGATTTATATTATACCAACTGATTTTTTTTTTAAAGCAGGAAGTAGGGATTCACTTAAACTAGTGAAAAATGTGGGCTTGCAGGGGAAAGGAATTGAGAAGAATGTCTTTATATATGAAATCAGAGAGAAAATGAAATTTCAGCATTATTCAAATATGTCATTTCAAAGATTTTAGTTGTTGTAGATAAAAAATCTGCAAACACATCATAAAAGCTTACAATTGAAATAAAACATGTCAAAAACATTTTGACTGACTCAAAGCCATATTTTTCATGTTTTCATTCTTTTCAAAATACAGGCAGTTTGTTCTGCCTCAGGATAGGAAGACTTTCTAAATCTCAGACATTCTGGCGAGGTGGAAATGTGCATCTTTAAGTCTGTAAGACTGTTAAATTTCCAGATCTTCTAGAGACAGACAACTGCATTGCCAGCACACTCTCCTTCCACTTCTGCACCTCATTAATGGAGCGCTGGCCCAGAAAAATCACATGCAGTGAGGCCAGGTATTGCCAGTGAGTGAGAACACCAGTTTCCACTGCCTCAGCTGCCTCTTCAGTGAACATGGCTCATTTTCCAGTCAGCCAAGGTCAAGCTCTGGAGTTGTGTTTGCTTTAGGGAAAGGCAGGGCAAAAAGGTGGCTATTTGCCACCTGCATGGGCCAGATCTGCCCCACCTGTACACCCCATCCAGCCCTCCCTCACTGGAGCAGACTCTCAGATACCTCAGCTATGTGCTGGCTGCCAGAGCCACTGGATCTGAAGCCACGGGCACCCAAAAATCTGCCTATGTGACAGATATTGTGACTCTGCTGGACACCGTGGATTCAGGTGGTTTTAAATGGGGAAGGAGCCCAACTCATTCGAGCTTAAAGCTCAGAGGCAACCATGCCAGGGCAGAGCCATTGCTTACTAAATTCTGCTCTATAGCCGTGCTGTTGGAGTACTTGGTCACTTGCCTTTTTTACAACAGATCCCAGTGGTGCAGCAATTTGCCAGATGCTGGTCAGCCCCACTCATGCAGAACAGATGACTCTGGCCATGCCAATGAAAGCTGTGGCAGATGCATTGGGTCGCTGCCTGAAGCAGTTGGTTTTCATGTGCAAGCCAGAGAGGGGCAGCAGGTCTGCCCAAATGGCAGGACAGCCAAACATAGCTTAGATGGCACAGTAAGCAGCTCCACTTCTCCATCTGAGGCTGGATGGATGGCCTGGAGAGAGGCGAGCCTGCATCACTTAACACCTTGCTGCAGGACAAGTCACAGAGGGCTTTCTTAGGCAAGACTCATTGAAGGTACCAGGCTCCCTGCCTGCTTAAGGCTAAGGAAAAACCTTTGGGACCACTGGCTTGGACTGCACAGCTGCATCTGCCAGTAAAAGCTGTGTGTGCAGCACCTTCTGCTCTACTGCATTTCTGGCCCCAGCCCCACCCTGGCAGGCAGCAAGGATGAAAGTAATTTGACATGTGATGAACCAAGGTGAGCCAGAAATGGGAAGGCAAAGAAAGCCAAAACCAAGACAAAGGATGGGCTTACACAAAGCACCAAAGCCAAGCACCTGCCCCAAAGGATATGATATGAAAGGTCAATTCTAGCACTGAGTTGTCCATGAAATAAATATTCTTTGGTTTCAGGGCACACAACAGAAGCTCAATGAACCTTTTGCTCCCAGAGTGCAGCTGGAGAGTGCTTGTCCTCCGAGTCACTCCAGAACCATGGTGATGGGGTATGAGCTGTCAGATGGATTTGCCTTTCTGTTTTTAGTATGTGAAAGGCCATTGATCCACAAATGCTCCTTCCCTGGTCCTTTTCCTTTGTGCCAGCTGTGGAAGTCTCCATGCTCATTCTAGCCCTGATGGATAAGGTAATCAGCCCTGCATTCCCCCACTGGTAACAAAGTAAAGTTGCACTGCCTTTCAGCAGCAATCCAGCAGCCCACCTAATTTGAGCTACTGATTCCATTTGACTTCCCAAGAAAAAAACAATCAGGTATCAAAGCAATGCCCATCTGTCATTGACCGAGGAAAATATGACATAAGAGTGTCTGGAGACACAGCTCTCCAGGACAAAGCAAACCAGGCTGCTATACCCATCCTATCATTGCTAGGAGAACCATTTGACTAAGCAACTAAAGAAGGTGCAGGCTCTGCTTAAGGAATGGATATTCCTGCAAATTTGATCAGGCCTGAGAAGTCTGATCATGGCTGAATCCATCCCTATTGGTTGAAAAGGAGGCTGTTTCTACCACAGGATCTGAACTTGCTCTGTTAAGAACTGATTTATGAGGAATCTTCCATTCTGGCAAACATACAAGGCTTAACATTTAAAATATCTGAGAAGCCATCACAAAGCCATCTCTTGAAACACTCTCATGGCCCTTCAGGCAAGGAGCAGTCAACCTGGGCTGACTTATTGTCATCTTGCTAGTCATAAAAAAAAAGAAAGGACCAGAGATAAAAAGGCCAACAATAACGTAATGCATGTCACCACCTTCAGTTAATGCTGCACTGAATCCAGCACCACCATTTCTCTCCTTCTGCTTGAAAATTGGAATGATAGCACTTTGCAACCAAATTTCATGAGTTTACAAAAAAGCAGTCAGATGGGAGGGTGGCTTGAAAGGAAAATACAGGGCAGTGACTGCTATCTGAGATGGGCCATCATCAGGACCACAGCTTTTTCTGCTGTACAGCCATTCACACAGAACAGCTGTCCCTAGTCAGGCGTGAGCAATACATTGCATGGAGCATCCAAACTGAGTTAGGAGTGGTCTTGGTTCAGAAGAGGACAGCAAGGGACTATCTAGGTATTAAAAGAGCAGAACTAATCATAAATAAAATGTCTGTCTAGATATTCAAGTGAACAGATTACCCCTGGAGCCAACAGGAATTACAGTCCTGATATAAGGAAAGGGGTGATTCTCAAATCAACCACAAGCATAAAACCATCTAGAGTTTCTACAGAGAGGCTTGATGGGCATCCTGTGGTTGACCCAGACTCCTTTGGCTGGACTTAGGAAACAGGAAAAACAAAAGCTCCACCTTGGAAGCATTGCAAGTGTGAGCAGCCACCATGTTACTTGTCAGAGCCAGCACCACTTGGAAATAGTCATGTGGAGCAACAAGCATGTCCTTGACAGGAGCACTCATGAAATTTTAGCCCAGAAATATCTCACTGATTTCTTTCAACTTTTTAAAGCAACATTGTCAAGAGAACGGAAAAATAAAACTGGCTGCCCTACATTTTTTGTACTGCTTGAGAGCATCCAACCCAGAGCAGCATTTGTCACTGTATCACACACAAAGGTACAAAGCCATTTCCCTGGTCTTCCTCACTTCTCCTATACCTGGTCACAAAGCACACCAGGGCTGAGGGATGAAGACAAGGCACAGCTGAGGGAGCCTGGGTCTGACACAGGAGCAAGTCCTCAACCTCACACAACATGATTCCTCTTTCAGACACCATTCACCCCCTGGCTGTGCTTCATACTGCAGAAATGTTTCCCCACCATTCTCCCTCCCAAATTCCCTAACACATCCATACAGAAATCACCCCACCAGATTTTGAACACCCCCCAGTAATTTTTTTTTCCCCTTTCAGCTGCCTGCCAGCCCCAGCAGAGCAGGGCTGCCCATTTGCAGAAATCAGCACTCTAATCCACTGACCTTTTCAACATCGTACAGGATTGTCTATTTCTTATCACCATAACCTATTTTAAGTAATCTTCTAGACACTCAGTTCATTCTTCTGCTTGCCTAAGGAAATATAAAAATTTACACCTATTGTAAAAGCATGAATAAAAGCTGATTGAGGAAAGTGGAGACAATAATGTGCCCATAATACTAACAAGCTCACTTGCACTGCATTTCTCTTTAAAGGAAGATTTGTCTGATTATCAACAGAGTGTTGATTTAGACTGCTGCTAAAATTACCACTGTAAGAGTAAACCCTCTTTTATTGCATTAGTACAGAGAACAGTTATGTACTGTTTGAACATTTATGTCTGCTGCTGGGGGCGATCAATCTCTTAATTATCAAGCCAAAAAGGGTTCTGTGGCAAGAGATGATATATTTAGTGCACTTGGGAAATTTTTTGAAGAGGTTAAAATTTACAAAATAAAAATCAACAAACCTTTTTTAGAATAGAAATCAGCAAAGTTGGTAACAGAATCGGGTATAGAATTCATGCCGTTCTTAGATCAGGCTGTTTGACAAAGCCAAGTGAGGGCAATGCTCTAGAATGTAAGACTCACATTAACTTTCCAGTTCTGAACAGACTTATCATGTGACTGCAGCTATGTTTTGCGTTTGGTGAATGTTTTTCGCACCGATATTGTGCAATTTTTCTAAATATAACAGTGAGAGTATGAACTACATGCCCTAGTAAGAGTCAGTCACCCTCAGTGATAACTATATGCATTTTGGTTACTCTTTACACCGTTCTCTGGTGACCTGAAACTCGAGATGTAGAACACAAGTTTTCTTTGGCAGCAATGTCACCCTCCTCACATTCATGCATGCCTAATCTCAATTCTCTAATGGGTAATCACAAACAGCAAAGGAGGAGGAAGAAGTTTGTGTGCATTCTGTGTGGGCTTTGCTGTGTACACTATCCTAAGAAATAAACCAGGAAGAAAACATTTCATATGAGCAAGCAGAGAGCCGCTTGGATCTCCCAGTGTTCAGGTGCCATCAATTTCTACTAAGTGGAGAACATTAAAACTGGAAATGCATCTAGAGATATTCCTCCTTTGGTTTCAGCACACTCAGTATTGATTCAGTCCTTGCTCAGTGTTCCAACTGCTCAACAAGAACAGCAAGATCTGCTCTGGCCATTGTGAACACTGTGCCTTTGTGACTTTGGGACTGTTTCTCTCTCATTCAGCTAAAACCAGAGTGGCTGGAATATGGGCTTTTCAGCCCAACACAGCTCACCATCAGCTCAGCTGCAGCTCCTCTCCAGGGCTATACTCTGGTCAGCAAGGACAGGGAGTTGGCAGCAGGGCTAGAGGGCAACATGAAAAATACCAGCTGGAATCACTTTTGTGGATCATTTACAGAAAACACATTTAAAAATGAAAAGCACATTTAGCTGAAGAACATTTCATCAGTCAGAAAGTTACTTGAATGCACTGATGAGGAGCACTTCGGAGAGCACTCAGGATCCAGTTCTTTTCAGTACAGCTTCATTATGAGATTTGCATAGACTTGCTTTCCAGTTGGGTGATGTTGCTGTGTAGGAGCACTGGTTTGAGTGACTGATAACCCTGGTGGTACAGGCTGGGTGGGAAGGCTGCATGATTGAAATGGGCATCACGGGGACTGCCTTTCAGACTGCCATTATAGACCAGATCTTTTCTGAGAGAAACTCATTGGCTAAAACATTTAAAAGAAGTGAGATCATGAAGATTTAATGACTGATCAGACAGTTTTCTAAGATAACTCCTGCACCAAAGTAACAGAACTACTGGCAGACAGACTATATGAAAGAGAAAATCCTGTAATTCATCCTATTTCAGTGCATGAGAGGTGGCACACAAAAGGAAAATCAGGTTGTTAAGGTACCTTGGTTTCAGTTCTCAGCTTTGTCTCATCTTCCTGTCATGATCTTGGGCAAATGACTTGACCTCCCATAACTCTAGTGCCTCCGTTTCGGAATGGGGAAGATTCTGCTGCATTGATTACTTGGCTTTTAAGCAACTTGAGTGAGCATCTCTGTGGGGGTTTGTACAGTACCTAACACATGCTATTTGTGGCTGTTTTGAGGGGAAAAGCTCCATCCTTTATGTACCATTGTAAACATCACTAATTAATAATCACTGGAAGTTTTTCATTGCACCTATATAGCTCAAAAGGGGTGTTCTCATTCCCAGGCCACAGGAATGAGTAGAACAGACTGAATTCCTCATGCTTTCATCAAAGGACTTCAGCTGGGACATTGGCTGTCTGGGGGTTAAAGGTTTTCAGCAACCCTTCGAAGGCACTGGCATTGCCTGTGGAGTCTTCAGCCCAAACAAAAGAGCAAAGACCCTTCAGGTCTTTTGGGACTTAGACCAAAAGAAATCTTTCTTTGAATGGAGGAAATCTTTAAAGAAGGGACTTCAGACCTATAGTGATAAAGGAAATAAAAAACATCTACACTGACAGCTCTAGTTAGGAGCAAACAGGCACAAAAGACTTTGAAAAACAACCAGCCTTTCATCTTCAATAGCAAGCTCAACAGCTCTGCACCAGCTGCTCTGTAAACAGTATAGCAAGGGAAAGAAAATCACTGGCAGCAAATGCATTAAACATGGCAATGTCTTCAGATGATATATTTTGTAAATTTCCTCCTTAAAAGTTATGCCATTTCTTAAATCTAAAGGATTACCTGCTGTATTGCAGCAGAGACATTCTGCCAGGCAGCTTCATTACCCTTATTTCTTGCCAAGCTTCTCATAATGCAGGTAGGCAGCTTAGCTAAGGTGGGATGTCAGGTGACTTGGGTTCATCTCCTGAGTCTGCTTCACATTTTCTGAGGGACCTTTAGCAAAGCACTTCATCTGTGGGACCTGTTTTCACCTGGAAAAGAAAAGGAATTATTATTTTTGTCTTAAAGCAGTCAGCACTTTGTAAAAATCATGTGCAACCTTTTATTGACTATGGATCCATAAGAACTTTTTCAGGATTTGGGTAGACACTGCTTGGGAAACTAAAATCTGTTAATAGAGTGACTTTTCCCAGCTCTGGACCACATAGGAATAGCCCAGGAGCACCCAAACACACATATCACAGGCTGAACTTACTCTGAAGTGTAAGCTCCTAAACATCAAATAAGGGAAATTTCAGCTTAGACTTGGTGTGGTTTAATTTAATTAAGCCATGTCATGTGAAATATAAACTACTCTAAGCAAGGGGTAAAAGAAAGCACTGAGAATCACTATACAGTATTTTGGATGCTGAAACAGGTCAATATGCTCAGCATCTATGTAGATGTATGGGGTGAGATTGCATCCTCTGATCAGTTTGGTTACTGGGATCTTTTAACACTTTTAACTCATTTCCTCCTATTTCCAAATTCCTTTCTATTATGAGAAGTATGTTAGAAATAAAGAAGCACAGTTAAGAATATCCAACCATCACTTCTAATGCCTGTGGTAAGGCATGACAACACCTCCACCTTTCCACTTTCTCTTCATGCCAAAATCTATTTGGATTCTGGTCACTTAAACTTCCTAAACCTCATTTTGCTAACAGAAGAATAAGAATGCCAGACATTTCCAGAGTGCACCAAGGCTTAACAGTACCATGATATACTTCACGCATCTGTAGTGTTTAAAAACCACTACAAGTTTTTTAAGTAACTGACTGCCTTTGCAGGGAAGCAGCCGAAGACTGTTCCTGCAGCCAAGTTCATTCTGCTGATGGTAACTCAGAGTCATAATCAACAGTGAACAAATCCTGCTCAGCACCTGACACCCACTTCAGCTGAGCCCTAAAATGCCCCACTGTGTAGGTCACAGCCCCCTCTCACCTGGCACTTGACAGTTCCATGAAAGGCACCTGATACTGCTTAGTGGGAAGTGTTTGGGGCTCCCATCTGTCCCTTGGTCTCTGCCAAGGTGTCATCCAAAGATTTCCACAGCAGGAAGCCTTTGCCAGCTCCTTCACTTCTGGCTAACTGGCTGTTGCTACACCAGATGCTTTCCCTTCCATCAAACATGGATAGGTGACTTCTCAGGAACTGGCTTGAGAAGAGCACAGCTGTCTCAGTGTGCTAAAATAGGCACTTTAATTTGTTCTCCCCACTTTGACCAGTGAAATAACATACGGGCATCTGCTCTCTTTAATTTGCTGCCAAGCAGCCCCAGGGTTTCAGGAGACAGCATTTGGTGATTGCACTTGTAAGAATCCTGAACACTTGTCCAGCTGGTATCTGCACACTTACTAACCACTCCAGTGTGGGGAGCAGCAACACTGCATCCCACATGTTCTCAGGCCTGCATCTCATGTCTTACAGCAGGTAGCACTGGTGGCTCAACACACAGCACCTCAGAGCAATTTTGCTGGCAAACTCCTTTAGCAGCTGAGTTGCTATTCAATACCTGGGAGACAGGAGCAGGCTTTGCTCCCACCCAGTTCAGCATTAAAAATCTTATCTTCTTTCCTCAAAGTTGACTCCTGCAGCAAGTATAGCCTGTGGAAAGCCAGTTTTCACATACCTTGCTGTGGTGGGTCTTTAGGATTCGACTTGAAGAGTGTCCTTTAGCCAGAGATATGACATCTTGAAAAGGGGACCACAGGCTGGCTGGTACAGAGCTAAGCTTAAAAAGCCCTGGTGCTGTTTGGACCTTGTGGGGATCCTCCTTCCTATTTTCAGGGAGCAGCATTAAGAGGTGGTGTCACGTGGCCAGAGACAGTCACTAGTTTAATGGCAAAGGCAAATCTCCTTCTGCCTTAGTCTCAAAAGCAACCTCTTTTCCCTCTCTGACAGCAGCAGCCCCTCAGGCAGTGACAGCTAACAACACAAAAACCCTTACTCACCTCCTCCCTACCCGTGGTGTTATTATCCTGACATAAAAAAGAGAAACTGAGGCAGAGAGCAAGGTGGCAGCTTGTCCATGGCTGCTCAGGGCATTGCAGACAGTCAGGAGGCTACATGAACTGCTGGTCTGTGGGCAGCACCTGTTTGTCTGCAGCAGCCTCAGGGAGCCAAGCTCTGCAGACAGGAGGATACTTTTTTGGGGTATCTACATGAAGCCTGAAGAATACCAGGGTGACCAGACCCTGATCTGCAGCAGCGTTAAGGAGCCTGTCAGTGCCTGGCTTTCCCAGGGACAGTCAGCAGGAACAGGTGTGTTCCCCATTGCCTTCGAAGCCCGTTCTCCCAGGCAGACAGAAGAAGGGGAGGTCTTTTTCCCGCTCCCCAGCCTGGCCTGCTTCTCACCACAGCACAACTGACCCCAATTCAAGCTGCTGACACTTATTTTCAGGGTGTTTCAGAGCTTCGTTATTTGTGAATGCCTTTTTGTGTAGTGCCATTGGCACTAGCACAGCCTGTTCCCAGCCTGTTCCAGCAGCTCCCCAATGACTGAGGTGACAGGCTCCAAACAAGGCATGGGCTCTGAGCAGGTTCTCAATGGGGTCAGTCAGAGACAGCAAACATCCTGGTGGATCTTCCTCCCTTTTCCAGCTTCGCCTCCCTGCACACAGCCTTCATTTTCCGCTCTCCAAGAGCTCAATGCAGAGACTGCTTGATAAAAATACACATATACATTTTTAAATCCCTAGCAGCAGGCTGGGTATTGACAAACTGCATGACACTGGGAGGAAGGCAGCAGAAATGGCTTCTGGGACTGATTTGTGAGGATCAGATTAAAACAGGCTAAACATCTATATCCCAACTAAGTAGTGGGCCTGCCAGGCTCTGGGCAGGAAGCTGGCTGCACACATCAGGGAGATAAATGCTACAAGGAACAATCCACAATATCTGGAGTTACTGTGAGAATCCTATATTTAAGAAAGGGAGGCTTCTCCAGTGGGGTTGCTGCATAAACTGGCAGCCAAGGACCAGTACCTGAAATGCTCATTTCCCTCTCCACATCCCTCCTGTAGATGCTGCCAGGCTCAAATTAGGGTAGAGACCAAGGTATGTCCTCAATCAACTTCTCAGCACAGAGAGCAGGTGGTGAAGTGGTGGGTTAGAAAAACAAGAATAACTAAAAAAACCCCAGCATTACCAGGATAGATGTGTGTCCTCTTTGATCAACAGCCTGCCTCCAACTGCAGCCAAAGCTGCTCAGGGAAAAACGCAGCAACAGGGCACAATCCCAAATGGTCCTCCAGCTCTTCCAGATTCTGAGTTTGTAGCTCAGGTGCTTCTGTTCCAGAGGAAATTAATGACAAAGAGAACCCCAGGTGGGAGATCAGAGCAGAGTCTCCTGAGAGCTGAAAACCTGCAAAAGCGTGCCAGGTGAATGGTGATGCTTAGGAAGAACACTGATCTCTGTGTACAAGCAATATTCAAAGGAAAACACCTGTGACCTGTGTGACAAGCCTTAGTGGGCATTTCAGTCTCTACAACATGGCCAGTGTATGATATTTTTCTTAAAGACATTTCACATCTGAAATTATATCAAAGCTTAAGGCAGCACGCTTTTCCCATCCCATATAACTTGGAGCACGGCTGGGAACTCTGGCACATAAGCCACTTTGCACAGTATCTCCTTCCTGCAGGGTCTCATCCAGGGCAGTGGCTCCAGCAAGCAGAGTCTGCATTTTGACAGGGTTGTTCTGCTCCTGCACACCAACACGCACCTAATCCAGCTCTGCTGTCTTTCTGTCAAACCCTCTCTGTATCTGCAGGCACAGCGCTGCTCCCAGACCTCTATTTACAAGTCACACCTTCTTCATTGCCAGAAGGGGAATTACTTTTTTCCAACAACAATGAACACCATTTATTGAATACTGAATACAGTTATCAATGTTGGCTAGCCTTGGCTGCTCAGGAATAAAGACAAGGAGCTTTCACACTCACAAGTAGGAGGTCCAGTGTTGACTATGCTGTTGAGAGGGTACAAAGCTAAAAAGCATCCTCAGAAATATCCACAATCAGCTGAGCTTGTTCCTGCTGTCAAAGGCTAAATTTCCATATTTATGATATTCAGCATGAATGTCTTATTTTTCTATAAAGTGTGACATCTGAATTTCTCTATTATAATTTTTTATTAAGTGGCTTCCCATGTCAGTCAATGGAAAACTATTAAGAAATAACTGCTTCAAAATCAGGCTAAAATAATACAGGCCAAAGCCCAAGAAAATAGCCTGTATCATTGCTACAATAAAAATTAGATTGTATTGCAAAATACCCCATGTTTTTAATTTTCCCTTGACAGTCTTAAAAAATTTATGCAGTTGTGCTACTGGACATGGGACATGGCTGATGGGATACAGAAGTACCCAGAAGCAGCCCATGGCTAAATGTCCTAAAGCAGCATAAATTCAAAGAAGAAACTGCTACCTTCATTATCCTCAAATAATTGAGGAAGAAGAGCATTCAAGCAGTACTGGAGAGGCTCCAAAGTTTTCTTTTCCCACTCTAACATCCCCAGCTGCATGGTCAGAAGTGGGAAAGGGAAGACCACAAGGAACTGGGCTAGTCATGGCCACATCACTGTTGGGCTGTCACTCTCCACAAGATGACTTTTCAGTGGATTAGAGGCATTTCTGAATTAAAGCTAGAGTTTTAACACCAAAGACTTCTACACATTCCATTTTATTGATGAAAAATTCCCAGCCCATAATGCCAAGGGAAAGGAATCTGGTCTTCTTTCTCCAGGCATTTCCTTTTTCTCCTGGCATTTCCTTGTTACTTCAGTTGCTTTTTGTTGTTTTTCACTTTCTTTACCACTGAACTTGTCCGCCCTGCACCTGGACTGGACTGAGCAGACCCATCCTGCAGTCAATCACAGTGAGTCACTCTACTCAAAAGGTAAATAGTTAGGCCCACGTTAGAGGTCAGGAATGAGTAAATACCGCCCTGAAGGGTTTTGTATTTTGACACAGGGGAGTGTTTGTCTCACTGGGAAGCTACTTTAATTCATTGTTCTCAGCTAAATAAACTAAAGAACACAAGCAAGGCACAGACATGCTGAAGTGCAGGAGATCTCCAGCATGTAACAGAGTTGCCAGCACACAAAATCACAATAACTAATTCAAACTAATGCTTAGACGTTGTCAGCTAAAAATAACTATATCATTACACTTTATTATTTAGAGGTCTTGAGTGCTCTAGTAAGACAACTAATTTAATCTGATCACTTCTCATGGGTAAAGCTCAGGCTCTGGACCAAGACGAAGATGACAACCTTAATGACAAGAGAGAAGAAGTGTTTTATACCCTCCTCCATAAAACACCTCACAGGGCACAGACACAAGTCCTTTGCCCAACACACAAGTTACAGGCTAGTGTTGATCATCCCATGAAATGAGATGAGCAAATCATCCTCAGCCAAATCAGACCTCCTGATTGCAGGAATGGATTTACCAGCCTTGTCCCTGCAGCCAAATGGCACATCTGAGATCATCGAGCCTGAGCAGACTGAGCGGCTGCACTCTCCCATGACACCAGTTCAGTCAGCCTCTTCTCAGGTGAAAATCTGGGTTAATTTCATGGGTCAACACCTGAGCTCGGGGCAGCAAACACTGCACAGGGCAGCTTTCACACACAGTCTCCTGTGGCAGAGGAAAGTTATTTCCTTTACCTGAACAGAGGAAATAAACCTCCACTATGGCCAGCAGATCTCATAGTCCTTAATACATGTGATGGGCTGGACTGAGAAGTAGGGAACAGCCAGCCGGGGGTGTTTGACTCTGGATCTCCTCCTAGCAATGCCAGACACCAGCTGCTACACCTCAAAGCTCTGGGTCTTTGTCCTGTCCCTGGTGCAGCAATAGGATTGAGTAAGCAGTGAGGACCAGGCAGTGGCGGACTCTGCTGAGCCTCAACACTTGTTTCTACACATGGACCCATCACACACTTCTGCACCATAAATCTCCCTTGTCAGTCACACCAAACCTCCCAGGAGGAGAAGCAGCCAGGCTGTGAACTACTGTTCAGCTTTCCCTCTCTCCATGGGTGCCTGCATGCCTGCAGGAATGAGGGATGGACACACTTAACCTTCCCAGAACTAGGCAGCAAAATTGTGATCTTTCCAATGTGCATGAGTCACTTCCAGCTGGGTTATTAAGTTATTACATTGTATTATTATATTAACGTCATTGCCATTTTCAGGAGAAGACAAACCTAATTTTAATCTGCTCTTAATTGAAAGCTTATCAAGAGACTGGCTCCATCCCTACACAGTCAGACAGCTTTTTTTTCTTCTGCTTCCCTTCCCCCTCTCCATACGCTGCACTCTATGCTGATGAAAAGAAACATCTCTATTCATTAGAGAAAAATCAGCTTGGAGTCGATCAGGCCTGTTAACCTGCAGCCTGGGCTGTTATCACAGAGCAGACCTTTCCTCACAACAAAAAAACTGTTGGGGGCTGCAGTTTGGCAGCCTGTTGCAGGGGATTTGCTGCTCGTTTTTATGTTGAGGTACTTGACAGTTTCCATTAGAGGACGTGAGAATATTAAAGATACTTGAGCAGCTCTGGAAGAAAGTTAAGTATATAATGCAAGTTGACTGTGCAGATTTTAATTACAGATTCCCCCAAAAATCCATAGAAACTCTGATTAAACTCCTAATTACTTTTAAAGAAGTGAATAAGCGGTCAATAAGATGAACAGCAGCCTCTCTTCTTCTTTCTTTTTCTTTCTTCTTCCTCTGAGCAAGCTCTTCAGTGATAGCAACTGCAGATGTATTATCACAGGCAAGTTAACAGAAGACCAAGGGGGAATCATTTCTCTGAAGACTCCTTCGAAAGACCTTTTTGCGACATCTTCAATACCAAGGCTGGCCCTGGAATCAATCAGGTCACGGTGATTTACACCAGCAAAGGATGTGCCTGTTGCCTCCAGCTGTGACTTGATGTTGCAGGATTACATTGGCTTTTCCAGCAGAGCTCTGCCTCTCCACACAAGCAGTGCTGGCTGTGGAGCTGTGGTGGGGTCTCACACCTTGTCCAGGTTAGGGAGGTGATGCTCAGAGATGTGGGCCTTGTCCCAGGGCCCGGGGCTTTACAAACAGCCTTCCCAAACACGTCACATAACCACGCTGAGCAGCTTCACTAATCCCCTCTCTGTCAGGCCGTGGAGCTGGCAGCACGTCTCCCCTGAGAGCAGTGGTCCAAGGTCACGACTCAGTCACAGCTACTATCTCCAGAGCTGAAGATGTGGTGCCTCTGTGCTAAGCAGAGCACCAGCTCCTGGCATACAGAAACACCCTTATTCCAAGGGGGCTTCTTACTGGGTGGGGAGAAACTTCTCAGCCCCACACCTGTGGGCCATGTTTCAGCCCCTCCACCCAGGCCCAGCCCTACGAAGTGGATGCATCTAATATCCACACTCATTCTGAAAAACAAAATCTGTTTCCCAGCAAGACATTTTAGTGCCTCCTCAGAACTTGCTCAAATCTGCTGGACTTGCAAAGAAACTTCTTTCTTCTGAGCTTAGATGAGACCCACAGTAAACTACAACCCATGTTCCTCACCCCCATGAGCATCATCCCTCTCTTTTACGGCAGTTTCTGGCTCCCACTTAGCCAGAGCTTTGCTACAGCTGTGCCAGAGCTGGACAAACCGTGCTTACTCTCTCTGGGCACAACAGGGCTAAAAACAGTAAAAAAGAAGTATCTCCCTTAAAGTAATTCAAATTCTGAAGGTGGGACTCACTCTGAGATGGTGTACAGCAGCAAGACATGCTGCGCAAGCAGTGACTGTCCCCAAGGCACAGTCATGCTTCATCTTCCTGTCTTCTCTCCAAGCCATTATTGTTTATTTTGCTGTCTCCAATGCCCATAACTTTAACCCTGCAAATAACTTTCATTTCCCCATCACAGGAAGGAGAATGAGAGTGCTTCTAGGGGAACAGCATCTGTGCCTGTGTGTGAAGGCTCTCATTCTCTATCTGTATCACCACACTCTGCCTCTCACATGATTTTTTTATATTTTCCTCACAGAGAAGACTCACAGTTACCAAAATCCCCTCTTATACCACTGTCAGATATTTTCTAGCTAATGGACATGTTTGTGAAGCAGCCCCCTGCTGCTGAGGGGCAGTAACCACCAATCTCCCCATCCCTGCCCATTATATTCCATGATGTGGCTGGAACTGTCCTCACTGTATCTGACTGCCCAGGTCCCACATTTTTACCCTTCACAAGCCTTTCAGACTAGTCCCCAGATACGGAGAGACCATAACCAGAGGATGCAGATTCCCTCTGGTAGATTTGTTGGCTCAAGATGACTAAAGCCATATTGTGCTCTGCATACAGCACCTGGGAGAGCAGGGCTCAACGCTGGCTTGGAGCTCTCAAGGCTTTTGCCATAGAATTAATTTCAACAGAAGAAACGTGACCAAAATAGTAAGGCTACAGGACATGGACATTCAAAGACTGATTTGGTTTTTTTGGAAGAGAGCTTCAGTGAGGCCTTCAAGGGGAGAAAAATATCCCAATAGGACGCCTGCATTAGAAAGAGAAGGAGATTTTGGGGTGCATTGGAGAGTTCAGTCAATTCCTAAGCCTTGATCCAGGTGGATGGGAGGAAAGAGAAAGAAGCTTGGAAATGGAAGGAGGGAAGGAGCTTGCTCTGCAACCAAAGCTGTGCAATAAAGCACATGTGGCTTCCAGTGACAGTGTGAGAATTTACAGTATAATAAAGATATATATGGCCATTTGGAACAAGCTATTTCTAACATAAAATGACTCTGTATATTGATTGCCCCAGGAATTTGTACAGAACACTATTTCCAGACATATAACTGAGCATATTATTTACTCACTATAAAAGCCGGATAAATGGCCAGGCTCCAGGAGGGTGTGAGGCAACAGTAGTTGTTCATTGACAGATGAATGGAAGGAGGTTTGAGCATGACAGAGAACATCAGGATACTGGGAACTACACCAACAGCTTTCACAAGTCACTGCAACAGGTGTATCTGCTTGTTCCTCAAAAAGGTGAGGCCACTTCCAGGCCCTCTTGAGAAGGCAGGAGCCCAACACACAGGAAAAACATCGTTTCTCCTCTGAAGCAGCACTGAGAAATGAGAAGTCTGAGGCTAGCAAGCCCAGAAAGCACGAGGGGCTGAACCAGAGCAGGCTCTTATACAGCAGCATGCAAGCAATCACTTGAGGCTCTCAACCATGGATCTCCAGCTAGATCCCACATCAGTCACTTCAGGTGTGGGAGAGACAACAGCCAAAGCTCAGCCTCTGCCTTGCTTCCCACAAGCCCAAGGCCAGACTGGCCTAAGACAGGTCCCCCTCAGTACTGAGAGTTACTGGCTCACTTCCCGCTGGATGGAAATGCCTGAATGGCATTCTATGGAGTTCACAGCTGAGACCTCAGTTTCTCATCCTGAGAGACCCCACGGCATACTGGTGTTCAAAGCTAAACGATGTTGCAGGTTTGCTTGTCTCACAAGCAGACCATAAACTTCAAGGCATTTCCCAGGAAATGTGATGGACACATCAGCTGGGAATTTTCTTCCAAAGCAAACAGGAAGGAACAGAGTCTGAAAATGAGGGGAGATACAGAGAAATATCTTTTGGCCTGCCATCAGGTAAGCAAAAAGTAGGGCTATCCCAGAAATGGGGAATTCTGCAGTTTAGCAGCTCTACTGCAATTGTGTTTAGCATGACAGTTTTGCCTCAACTCCTAAAACAGGTGAACACGCAACAGAATCTTGAGCATTCTCCACCCCATCTCCCTGCCTTTCACACTCCATCACAGTGTTATGTGTAGGCAATACCAAGTCCCCAGATAGATCTCCTAGGCAGGGCCTGCATCATTTCCATTATTGTTAAGCGTCCAGACTGTCATAGCAGTTACATGCAGAGACCCAAAGGACTGCCCAGACAGGTGACGAGGTCTTGACTCATGATTTCAGCTCATCAGAGAGTTGCTCCATTAATGAAAATAAACTCTCATGTGTGTTAGGCTATGAAAGGGTTGTAAAACTGGGTTTACATTCTCCAGCACAAAGCCATGCCATCGCAGTAGTGCAGGGGACCGTGAAGGCTGAATATTCTTGTACTCCTGCTGCCACCTAAAGGAAATGCCGCAAAAATGTTCTGAAATATCCCAGAAAAAACATGTTCTGAAATATTCTGAAATAATGCAGGCTAGAGTGGGCTTTTTGCTGAAGAAGGATCTATTTGGGAAAAGGACTATTACGAGCAGGATATTTTTGTCTCAACCATTATGGCAAGTGGATGGGGTCAGACAGAAGGACTGAAGACTCTTCCACAGAAGACTCCAGCTCTGACCATCCTGATGGCCATGGTCTAAGACCACAGATGAGAGGTTTGTATATGACAGCAATATCTCTCATTATATGAGCTGACCTAAAAAGAAAACCAAAACAGCTTTAGGATCATAAAAAATCGTCTTCAAATCATTTAGGGCTAAACAAAAATACCATCCGTTCTTGTTCAATGGATCCTTCTGAAACAGTCTTCTTAAAGGCACCTGATTCCTCTGTTTGAATTCTTCCCGTTATTCAGGGGAGACAACAAGTCCTTTGGTGCTTTTGAAGAGATGGTGACCAGGTCAGGCCAGCTTTAGAAATCTGACACCATGTCCTCTTTGGACCAGCTGTTCCTGATGTTGGCTGCCTATGTAACCCACTTGGATTAATCCATTCCTTTCGGATTTGTTTGCTAGAATTGGGTGTGCTCCAATGGTATTGGCGGTATTGGGCAAAGGGGAGATTTCTAAAAGGAAATGTTCCCATATTGTGCACAAAATAGCAATAAGTTTGTTCAAGCTTCTATGCTGACTAAATGGCCAACACCAGAAGTTTTGTACAGTCAGCACTAGTGAGCCCAGGGAAATACTAAATTGCCTCGTAAACTGGAAGCCAAGTGGAAGTATTACTTAAATGCTCAAAAAGTATCATTTGCTGCTGCAGATCAACGAATAGCCTTATTAAATAGAGGGACCATTACTACATGAGTTATGAAACTGGCTTTACAGCTTTAACTGTGGAATTCACATTTTAATAACCTTCTGCTTAAGGGGTACGAGAATGGAGCCTCTTTAGTTTTCCCCACGAATGGGCACAAGGGCATGCATCGAAAACGTGCATCTGGCATTCGGAGTGTTCAAGTACAGAAATTTCATTGGCATGTATCAGAGGGCAGGAGCACCCCTCATGAACAGGACGGAACCTCCCACTCAGGACACTGGCAAAACCTCTCCAATCCAGGATGATTAAGTGGATGCTTCTAGATATCTCCATATGAAATGACATGCTTGTCAAGATCAGGCAGCAGTGCATAAGCTTCAGTGCAAGTACACCCTGATGAATCATTCCATGACATGAATATCTGGCAAATTTATTACCTTCCCTACGTATTTACTTTTTGGGATGAGTGAGCACTGTTGTCCTTATTTCACAGCGAGTTAAGCTGAAATGCATATGCATTAAGCAATTTGCCCTAAACTATCATATTGCAATGCGTCATTTGATGAAAGCTGCTGTTTCCTGGTGTTACTCAGGAAGCCATTTGACTCTCAGCCTGTGACTAATGTCTTGCCTGAGCAGTCTTGTCAGGAGATGTGATTTCTACATATGCTTTCCTTCTCCACATGTTCCACAGAAACTGTATCTACCCACTTTGTCCTAATACTTTCCCCATTTATCCTCACTAGGGAGATTTACCTTCTCTTTAAAGTAGAGGAAGGAGCTATCTAGGGCACCAGGCATAGATGGATATGACCTTTTAATTAAATGTTCAGAAAATGCTGAGGAATTGGGAATGGAAGACAATACGGATTATTTTGAAAACAAGAATGAAAAAAAAAAATCCTTCAAAAGGATCATCTCCTTGTGATGCCTGTCTTCCTTTTACTCTCAGACTGCACCTCAGGTCCAAGATTCCTATGAATCCTCAAAACAAAGATAGCACAGAAATGATGGTGTGCCCTGCTCCAAGGCATGGTGCAGCATTAACTCCACAGCCAGAAGTTCTCATGACTGATGTCAGAATATGTTTGATATCAGAAAATGGAAGCTAACGGGGAAATCAGAATTATGGGATTTTATCTTAACATTTAATCCTCAACTGCTCAAACTGGAAAGTACTTTTTTTCCTTCAGTACTCCATTGTTTTCTACAGAATAAAAGAATTCCCAGAGTCTTTAAGCACAGAGGCAGTCAGGTAACTCTCACTAAATATCTCTGCAAGCGTGACCACAGGTGTGGGACACCCCTCATATACCTGTAGCTAAACAAAAGTGACACCTGTAGTCTAACCCAATGAAACCCACTCTCATTGAGATAGTTCTTCTAGTCACTGGAGAGAGACCAACTCTTCTGGCAGGCAATTTACCTGCTCATCTTCAACCCCTTCCTTGGGAAGAGATGAAGTCTTCTCAGCCTATCATTAGATGACTTGCAGGGGGAGGAAAGGACCTCTGCCCCCAAAGATTCAGGAGGCTGCGTGCCAAGTCCTGCACAAATACAGGCATGGGGAACTTCTCAGAACACTCCTCATTTCTGTTTTTGTCTCTTCCAGCAAGACAAAGAAAATATACACATTAATAATCAAGAATAGAAAATCACACACATACCCCCTCTCAGAGACAGGAGCATGCATTTCATATTTCAAAATGTGTCCCTGTGGCCTTGGGGTATCATTTACTTCCCAGACAACTGAAATTAATTTTGCTTGTAACTACTTATGAAACAGTGTCTCGAATACTTTATTTGACACACTGTGTTCTTACCTATGTCTATTAATTTTTCTGATGGTACCCAGGGAAAAAGGCAAACAGGTTTCCATGGCATGCTTTGGTTCTGAAAACAGAAGAATCCTGAAGTTCTCAGCACCAATCTCCTCTCCAAAGCCAAAGCCCTCACTGTCTCTTGTTATTATGCCAGAATCATACACACTCCACTGTAGGGCCCTTATGTATTATTTGGTTGTGGTCTCCCTCACTTTAATGGAAGCCTTTGTGTTTCAAAGTTCCAGCAACAAAGCAGAGCAATACTTTTCACAGGACATGCTATGCAGATGCCAACTGCTGTAGGGCCTTAAAAGCACATCTGTAGCTTTTGCACACCAGGAAGATGAAGTCATACTGACATAGCTTTTTTGCCATTAAGGAAAAGATGTAATTGTTCCTCAGAATCTTTACTTCTCTGAATAACCTCACAGCATTTCAGCTATCAGGCCTCTCCTTCAATGGAAAGTCATCCTGCTAGGTCACTTATCATTGTTACTGCCACAGACAAAAAAGCAAGATGGGGACTTGGGTGACAGATCAGGGACGTGAAGAGCACTTCATTTTATCATGGCAATGTGAAGGACAAAGGATTTTTATTTTCACATTGTTAACATGTTGCCTGTAGAGATGTTCCCTTTCTGTTAGCAGTCCCAAGTCCATCTGAAGAACTGCACCCATAATCAATGACGTCAAATATAAAAGGGACCCGTGAAGCAGAACAAACTAATATGAAGGATTCATGCTTGCTTTGAGAGACCCTGATCTATGGAAGGAACACCCTAGTATCCACTTCCATCAGTCATGAATTTCTTGAGTTCTTCCCAGCTTTAGTGCAATACTGGAATATCCTTAGATTTTTTTTCCAACTTAGACATTTAAGTTTTGAAAAGGGCCTGTGTAGAGAGACCAATGTTAATTTCCACATGCCTTAGAGGACCCAGTCAAATCCACCCCTCTGCAGTAACTGACCTGGCATTGGACTTTCTGCAGATATAAGCCTAAAAAATGAGAGATAACAGCCCTCCTAGTACTACCAGAGGGGCATCTTTCTTATCTGCAAGCAGGAGACACCTGCAGGCCAAGCTCCACTGTGGTAAATGCCAAACAGGTCTAATAAGAGTCAAAGTTAGTACTTGAAATAACAATAGACCACAGAAAAGGAAAGGAACAGCAGGGCCTTTGGAGCATCAAGGGCGGACAGTTTGGGAGGCAGAGACTTTGGGGGACAGAGAAACCAGGCTGTGCCCCTGGGTTCTCTCTCCCACAGGTTCATGGGCAGCTCTGTAAAATTACTATTGCACCTTTTGTGAGCTCAATGCTAATTACAGGAGTCTAGACTAAGAGCAAAACCCGAGGCATTAGAGGCCAATGTGTTTAAGCCAGAAGGTAAAGAGGAGTACAAGCAATAGAGAGAATTGTATTAAAGATATGAACTACCTGCAAGGGGACTAGAAGACCTATAAAAACAAGGCAAAGTGAGTTAGGAGGATTATTAAGGAACCAGAAAGAGATATTGAGTACCAGACTCACACAGAGGTTCACAGGAAGCATAATGCACTGTGGACAAGTCTGTGCCAGACAGAGAGTAAACAAGACGATTACTCCACTAAAAATGTTAGGGGTGAACTGGAGTCAGCAGGTGATGAAATGGGGGAATTGATGAAGCGATTTTTTTCTTTCTGCCTCATTGCAGTGAGGGAGGACCCAATGCCATGACAGAAACAATATATCTGGGAGAGAGAGAAATAAGTAAGTGCAGATAGCCACAATAGTGGTGCTGGAAAATATACCATTCGCCATTGCCAGATACATGAAACACCCAGTTAAAAGAGAAAATGCACCTAACAGCTGTGTGGGAAATGGAGATAACAGCCAGAGAGCATCAGATCTAAAGAAGCTAATGGTGCTAGCAAAGCAACACAGTGTATTAGCACAGCACTGAGAGACCCAAGCAGGACCAGGGGAACCTGCCGGCAAGCAGAACCCTGACATCCCCAGGACTATGAGTCTGCTGCAGCTACCCTGTGAAGCCCCATTTCATCAGGCCCCGCAGAGCTTCAAGGCATGACTGATCCACGTAAACACCGGAAGAATGGCAGATCCAGAGCACAAAGGAATTTGACAATCTGCTTGTAACACTACTTTGATGTAGCCCCAGACAAATAGGCAAAGTCTTATCCCCATACTTCATTATAATATTCAAGTAGGAAAAAATTATGTGCTTCAGATATGAGTGGAAGCCTTAAGCAGGACAGCCAGAAGGCTCATGCCATAGCCTTTAGCTGGGACTCTGAGGATCTGTCATTAGCTCTGCCCACGAGCCAGAGCAGACACTGGGGATTCACTGCACTTGGTTCTGTCCCCTCACAGCAAGGAACAAGGCTGTGAAAGTGCAAGAGGAGAACCTGAGACATAAAGTATTACAGAGGCTTGGCTTCTTCCTTCACAGAAGAAGTCCATGGCACAAATGGCAATACCTTATAAACCAATAACAACTCCAGTCAAGCCAGTACAATTACTAGAATTAAAAGGGAATCCAATCCATTTAACTGGGTCTATTAACTTTTGCATTAGCTCTCAAAAATCCCCATTTCACATGGAAAGAAGATTAGCAAGGAAAACAGACAAAGTACACAAAATAGCTGTATTTCACCTCTTCCTTAAAATCCTAATGTGGGTGGTAAGCACAGGCATGGGGGAGTGATGATACTAAAACACCAGACTATTTGCAAACAAAACTCACCACCCCTGCTCTAACACATGCTTCTGCATGGGATGAGTTCTACAGAACAACACTGCCCTCATAAAAGTGTCCAGAAAGGAAGAAGTGCAAAAATTCAAAGGCCTGATCCTGACACACACACTTTGTACATTATCTCATGTAAAGCTTGTATTCCCACAGACATACACACAAGATTTTTCCTCAGAAACAAGGCATAATTGTTTTTCAGATTTATTCTAAAGTGTGAGTAGTCCCATGCTTACTAAAAGTAGTGGGTACACTTTTAGGTTTATGTAATCAGTTAGGGAATAAATGCCCAATGCTGTCATGCCTCTTTGGTAGCTGGTTCACTTCTCCTGACCCACAGTTAGCCCTTAATTAGTCCTTAACTAGTCATCAGTGGCAGTGATTAATAAGGTGAATTGCCATTCAGGAGACCTAATTTCCCTCCTGCTTCTTCTGTTGTGTCTATATGGATAATAAATTCTTTATACTAAGGATGGTATGGAGTGCATCCACCTATTCTTGGGTTTTGTACCTATTTCCATGGCAGTGCTGCTCAGGCTCAGTTCTCCAGGACAAATGAATGTTTTAAATTATATTTCCCATAAGCATTAGCTCAAGGGACTGTATATGGCAAATTTACAACTCTTTCCATTTGTCTACAGAAAGATGAGGAGCACAATTGCTCATAAATAACAGGCTTGAGGATATAAATCGTCTCTCTGCTTCCGCCCCTCTGTCCCAGAGACTCTGAAGCCAAAAACACACAGTTCATTACCAATTAGTTGTTATTTGGCCAAGTTTCAAAGAGCATAAATGTGCATCTTCATGTGACAGACAAAGATCAGTTCAGCCTCGTGCTGTGCGTGGCAGCAGAGGTCATGGTGGCTTAAAGAGAGCCTTCACAGGTTCTGCAGGTGCCCAGGAGAGCTTGAGAGATTGACACAAGAGGGGAAGAGACAGTCAGCCTAAACGAAGTTATTGTCCTGTCTTTTCTTCTGAGCTCTGCAGAGCCAGGACCTTGCCCAAGGGGTAAGACAAAGCCATAGGACCAGACAGAAATCACTGGCATCACAAGCCTGAGGGAGCCAAACCAGCAAGACCCACTTCCAGCTGTACCACAGGTTCCTATTCGATCACAGACATGACCTTCCCCTCCATTCCTCCTTTTGTGGTGACAGCTGTGCAACTTTTACCTCCTTCCCGAATGCACTGAGGCTTAGCACATTGATTTGTGTCAGGAAGAGGGCAGAGCAGACACCACTCCAAGTGCAAAGCAGTGTCTGGCAGGCGCAGGTAACCAGCTGAGTGATGGGTGCTACAAGAACGCTCTCAAGTAAATAATAAATCTGTCTGGGCTGTGATGCACATTGCACAGCAACTAATGCTCCCCTCTGCAGAGATGATGCTGAAGAACAGTGTCTGGCTGCGTGCTCAGCGGCGACCCTGCCCCTGAACACAGCATAGCTGCGCGGGGCCCCATCACACCACCCTGACTTCGAGGAATATTACAGTAGCTTTAAAGCTCTCAGATATTAAGAGATCATTACTCTCTGTCTCCTCGGAGCTGATGTAGTCCTTGCCCTACGTGTTCTCCATTTAACAAATGTCACTGTTTTACAACACACTCCGCTGAGGAACAGAGGAATCTTTCAGTTCAAACAGAACTGCGACAGATTTAAACAGCCAGGAGCGCTTCGTGCTTGCTTGGGAGCAAAGCAGTTCTGCAGCCTCAGGTCAGGGTAACAAGCCCTGAGAGAAACTGCCCTGAGCAGAAGGGCTTTTGCTGGCAAACCCTGCCCTCCCCTGCAGCCAGTTACAGGCTGCACAGCAGACCCAGCAGTGAGGCTGAGGTGTGTCCAACATCAGGCAGGAAGCCTGCAGCAAATTTAGGGCTCACATACTCCAGCTCCTGCTCAGCTGACCAACACCACATGGGATGAGCTCTGGATAGAAACTGCAATCAAGCCTCTGAGGTGGGAGGAGAGGTCAGCATGGAGCTGAGAGGGATCTTCCCATCTGGGCAGCACTGGCTCAACCACACTGTTGCTTCTACTTCCATGCAGTGAGTGACTGAGTTGACATCGAATCATCACCGTTTCTACGAAATACGAATGTTTCCCCTATGCTAACTCAGGAGAGAATGTGTAACCCTACAAATTTAGTCAGTAGTAATTATGAACCTACATACCAGTAATGTTGCAAAGGACAATTAATAATTGTACTCTTGTTAATACAGAAAATTATGTTTTATCATAGCTAAGTAATTTCTTTAAAATCTAAACTCAACAAGGATAAAATGGCACAGAAAATCTACGGTATCATAAAAACTTCCATTCCAGTGCACAATGGATTTAATACCATTATCTAAAGATAGTATGTGTTCCTTTTCTTCTGAAATCATCCATTTCTCATCTATGGTTAATTACTTTATATGAGAGATAGTTAAAAATTATTTCCCCCATGTGGAAAACTTGGATGCAAATGAGAACATTCTGCTTTAGAATCAAAATCCTCAGTAGAAAACTTGGGTTTTTTTATTTTTCCTCATCTGCTCACAGTACTGTATTAAAAGTTTTGAGTTTTAGTTTTCTATAAATATCAGCTTCTCAGGCTTTTTTTTCCCCCAAAGAAATCAAATGTCCTCCATTATTTGCCGTTTTCTATTTCAAAACTAGAATTCTGTTGGCATTAGGTCTAACCATGCACTGCGCTGGTCTCAGTGCTACCACAGCTGGCTAATAGCCAAAAGAACTCGGAATTGCTGACAGACACTTTTGTTTTAGTGCTCTGACACTGTGCCTTGCACCAGTACCCTGGGTTGTGCTCACTGGAACAAGCGCTGTGGATGGGAGATGAATTTGCAGAATCGGACGCAGGGACAAGGGTACACAGTATTTTTGAACACATCTCCTTGTCCCTTCAGTATTGTGCCAGAGGCATTTTGGCAGACCTCAGCACTGGTTTCTGGAGGGAGAGTGATTCTCTGCAACCACAGCAGGAACAGACTTTTTCACCTCTTACCCTAGAACCAAACAACCTTCCCCCGGGCCTTATCAGAGCCACCCACTTGTGAAATGGTTGTGCAAAAGGGGCCCAAAAGGCAGGAGGAACTTGGATGCTATTCCAGCTCTAATGTAATAATGGAGGTGCTGCTCAGGAGCGATGTACTCTGCGTCCCTCAGTCCCTCCAAGATCCCAATTAATACAATTCCATTAACTTCAAAAGGTGTGCTAAGTAGTAATGCTCTGGGCCATTAATTCTGACAACGTCAGCATGCTCTTGCTGTGACATTTGCCTTAATTAGTATTATAACCCACTACCTTGACTACAAGCTTCACAGGTAATAATTCACACCCAAGTCCCCTATAAACAGAACTCTGGGTGCTCTCTGCTAGAAGCTGCACATGGTAAAAAAAGGCACAGGGGTACAGGATTTAAAATGTAAGAGAAAAGAAAGGGGTTTAAAAGGTGTTGCCTGAGTTATTGTATCTCTTTGAGCTGCAGTTACCCCCTAGGGGTCTGTTAGGCTCCAAAACTGACCATTTATGATGTTCCTTAAGAGATCCACCAAAAGCAATAGACTCAAGAAAGTGTCTCTGGAGGGCTTTAGTCTGTAGCAAACCCTAGGCATCTTGTAAAATCTTTACATGGGTTAGACTGAGCTCAAAAGGATTTGGTCTCTTGAAAATGAGAAGCAAAGTCCCCATGTATCCTGAAAACAGCCCCTGAACTACTCAGACTGCTGCCAGAAATCCATATGACGTGTGTGATTTTGGTTCTGCCTCAGTGGGAACAAGGTGGTCCCTGGGGAGATAACCCTTAGGAGGTATTTTCAGTTTAGAATGGGGCAAGTACATATGCTATAGGAGGACATATACCTGAAAGAGGAAAAATAGAAACTACACCAACTTTCCCATAATTTCTTAGTTTCTGCTGTAATTTAAAACAAAAAATTCTTACAGAAGGGAAGTGATGATAAATGGTACCCAAGAACACCACTGTAATAAGAAATAGGTGAGAACCACTGACACACAGGGGAACGAGCAGCCAAGGCCTGTCCAGCCACCAGGCACCCACACACATGGTCTTCACAGTCATCTCCTGCAAAAGCAGCAGCCAGAACTCCCATCTTACTACAGAAACAGTTTCCACAGGCCAAAGGATCAGGATACCTACCTTCACATTAGGACCCCTTAGACATATGAGCTTAGCTCACTTTCCCCCACAACTTCTAAAATTTGAGAAGTACTAAGTACTGAAAACAGCCAGCAAAGCAAATGCCAGTCTAGGCAGCATTTTCCGAATGAGCCAACTGCAAGATACTTAGGAGAGAAAGAGCTGATGATGCCTAGTAACATTCAAGCTCTTGAGACAGGTACAGTCTGGCCAGAAGTCTTTAAAGGTCAAGTCTCTCAGAACACGCAGTGTTGCTAAAGGGCCAGATCTCCAGCAAGGTGTGCTGGCAAGGTATCAGCACAAGAGGACAATGGTGCCAGTGGGTATGGGCCAAACAGTCATGCAGAAAGGTGCAGGCTGAGGGAAGGACATGGATATTGAGTAAAGATAGGAAACTTAAACAAAAGATACCATCTCCTTCAAAGGCAGTCTGAGATTGACTCTAGAAAGTGACAGAGGCTGGGATGCAGAGTGTGTCTCTCCTAAATGCTCTCTCATCCTCCACCCAGACACCACAGATGTTCCTGGTAACAATCCCTCTTGTAGCTAAATGAGATAACACGGATGGCTGAGAGATGCCAAAAATGTTGTTCCCAGATCACTAATTCCTTGTTTTTCCCGCTAAGACTGCCAAGAAGAGAGGCACTGGCTGCCAGGTAGAGTTTCTGAAGGCAACACTACTTCAGAAGGAATTCAGATGAGACCAAACAACTCATTTCCCCCCAGGACTTCATTTCCATCACCAGGGAGGAAAACATAATCCAGCTCTGCAAGTCTTTGACACAGAAGTCTGAGGCTCCCAATCTGATCTCTACTATACTCATGTAAATCAAGGCCCGCTTGTGCCGCAGAGTCAGTGACATTTCACCGCTGCAGTATTAATAAGGCCCCAGATATCACCTTCCCTGATGTGCATTCTGAAAGGAGATGGAACATACCTTGATTAAATTCACTGACTTTTTCTTTACATGTAAGACTAGGCCAATTGCTAAAAGAAAGGAAAAAAAAAGTCTTGATGTCAAAGAGGAGGTCTGTGGTGGTGCAGGACCTGGGGCAGGTGTTCCCCATACTAGGCCAGTGAAAATTCACTGGATGAGGGGTTAAGAGAAATGAGTAATGAGATCAGTCCCCATCTCCCACCTCTTCACCACAGCAGTCGGATTTCACATTACCAGCTCAGTCTCCTGCCTTCCCTCCAGCTTCATGACCTATGGATGACACGGAGGGAACACAGCAATGCCTGGAATCTGGCCCAGCAACCCTGCACTTCCCCTCCTGTAGCACACAAGCTCAGCACATGAGCTCATCGCTCATGGAGTGTTTAGACTAGGGCAGCATCCACCCCACCAGACTGACACCCCCCCACACACCAGCATCCTTCCTCCTTCCTACCAAGACTCTGAGAGCCTCAGTGATTCTGGTCATTCTCCAGCTTTCTGCTAGAAACAGATTGAGGAACAGACCAGAAAAAAACACTTGCTTGAACCACACTGAGTGTTATGTTTTGATGAAGCATGATGGGTTTTGCAACCGCCAAGGGACCAGTCATAAACATCCATTCCCACTAATGCAGTCATGAGCAGTTACTCTCAGAGGATCTGAAAAGCAATATAAGACATAGGCCATCAGCAGGTTAAATGAAAAATAAGCAAAAGACATGGGCATAATCCAAATTATTGCTCCAATCCCACTCTGTTCAGTGCTAGAAACAGCTCAAACAGAGGTTCAAGCCACAGGATTTCCAAAAAGCTCCCTGACCCCTTGCACTTTAGGAAGGCTGAGACTGTCTTCTGTGGCTTGACTTTCAGTGCCAAATTTTTTTTTCTCAGGGGCTGGTCCAAGTCTGTGGACTGTGCAGCCTGGAGGATCCAAAAATCTGCTAAAAACACTCTACCTCTCCTTCCAAAAGCCAGGCCCATTTCCCAGCGGGGCAGGCCATTCAATGCCACTCTTGCTTGAAGAGAAAAGGTTGTGCAGTTTTGTTAAACTTCTCCTTCTCCCATCTTCTGCTTGAGAGAGGAGAAAAGGAAGCATGTGAGGAGCATTGGCTCACCTCATTTAATGTGGGACTGATAGGTACCTCAGCATCACCAGTGGGTCAGATCTCTTATGGCTGATTAGAAAAACCTGCAGCAAATATCTATCCAAGCTCAATGACAGCTCCTGGTCAAAGCCACCCATAAGCCTCAGGAACCTCAGCCTGGATTATGTTGAGGATGGCAAAGGCCCAACTATACAATTTTCCACATCTTTCTGGAAAAATCCTATCTGCTGAGAAGAGAGTCACTAAAAAGAAGTGCCACTTGTTTCAGAATCACATAGCCAGCTCTGGAAGATGTTAGCTCTCATATAAACTAGTCACTATAAAACAGAGAACCCAACACTAGGAAAAAAAAGGAGGAAATAATACAAGAGGTTTTTCTTGGTTCATGACTGGAACAGCTACTGTCATTTAAATTTTATTAGGAAAGATTAAAAGGAGCCTTGGAGTGAAGCTGCTGTGATGAAGTGGTCCCAGGGTCTCTATAACCATGATTGGCACCATACTGATGTGTCAGTCTGACAAAGTTATGATAGTTATTACACTGGCCCTAAAACAGAACCTTCTGCCTGAGGCAAAATAATAAAAAATGGGGAAGAAACCTTCAGAATGCAGGAAAACTCAATCCACCTGGGCATAGAGATAGACATTTGTTTCAGCTTGATGGGTTTTTTGGAGGTGACATGAAGTAGACAGTCAATACTGCCAAATCTGTATGTGGAAGATTCTTCCCATAAATATCTTTGTATTCCAGCCTGTAAGTGAGCCTTGGTGTATGGCCTGTCCACACCTGCCCTCCCCTGTGGAAGCAGAGCCCCTAGGACACAGGAGGGAGCAGGATGAGGAGCTTCTCATTGGTTCATAACAGCGCCTGCCTTGCTCATCCTGGCTGTTTCTGGCCCTACAAACAGGCTCTGTGAGGCAGACTTCGCACCTGCTAAGTTGGGCCTCTGGTTTTACACCCATCTCCACCCTCAGCTACAGGAAAGGAACAGCAACACAGGGTCCTTGGGCTGCTGCCATCACTCTGAACTGCTCTGGAGAGAGCAGTCACTTGGAAGTCACAAATGCCTGTCTCCACACTGCCCTCACAGTGCAGGTGCAAATATCACAATTTCTGCAGGCTGCTGCCTTTGAAATCTCTGCCTGCCCTCAAGATGCCTTTTGACACACGCAACTACTCACTGATTGTGTTACACCACACACCCAAGTGCTATCTCCGGCCTCAAGAGGTGCTGCCTGCACAAGCACAGCTAACAAACAGAAGCATAATGAGCCCTTCTCACCACCCTGAAGCTGAAGGTGAGATTCCTTTTTAACAACAGGGTATTTGGAAGGATTTATAAGCTCTGGTTGTCTCAATACACAAATGACAGCATCAATCAGAGACAGACAGCAGAGGAGGAAAGCAATATACCTGTTAGGTGAGGGGAATGCTGATGTAAGGCACAGGCAGCCAGGCTGGGACTGCCGGGAGCTGAGGTTTTTGCCTGAACCTTCCCACCTGGCAAGAGGCGTGGAGCTAGCAATGAAATAAAAACTGCATTCTGCATCCCAAGCAGGTTTGGCTTGTATTTTAGGCCAGACTGAGTCCCTTTGGTTCCATCCCTTCTTGTCTCAGGGACTCTCTACATGCTGCTTATATAAAGCCACAGGACCTCACAGGCCAAAGAGGCTTCTTTCAGGTCTGTTTGCACACCACAGTCCCGCACTGCTGCAGACGTGGTAGATGCAGAGTTCAGACCACAGCTAACTGAAACCCCTGTGACTCCTCTGCTCATTTACAGGCCAAACACACCAGGTAAGATCGATTTCTTGTTCAAAGGTTGGAAAACCAGAGGAAGTCAAGTTGCAGTAACTGCATTCCTTAAAGACACCTTGAGGAAGGAACAGCACTTAAAGGCAACCAAAGGTGGGCGAGCAGGTGATAATCCCACATTGCAGTGAGAACATGCTGAACAGCACTGCACATGAACTCAGACAGTCTGGGGCACTAAGTGATCTACCATTGGAGTCAGCTGGCAACCCACAGTACATTTGCACTGGCCCATCACCCCTTCTGTCCCTGCACATGGGAGGGGGATAGCTGTAGTACCAGTGAGGGAGATATTGTACAGGAACAAGGCAGATGATGCTCTGAAAGAGGGCACAAGGTTGGAGAGATTGTTTGTTTTCACAGTGTTTGATCTGCAAAGCCAAAGCAGAAAGGGAGCCTGCCCATCCAGAGGGGTTACTTTAATTCAGATTCACTCAAGAGACTTTTTAATTTGAGGAGGTCAGGGGTTCAGCTTGCTCTGTGCTCGCCTGGTTATTTCACAGATAATACCTAATACGGTTTGAAAGGAAACTTAGGTTCATGTATTTTCAAAGATTTCTAGCAAGCCTTCTGGGCAATGTTCCCAATTTAGAATTTATCTGTAAACTAGAGAAACCTATTGAGTTGGAGTTTAATTGTCCTATTCCATTAGATACTGCATGGATACAAACACACTGCACAGTAAATCCTGCATTTCACTCCCATGGCTGTTCTACTGAAACAAACATTGGGTAGAAAATGGGTTACCAACCCAACAGAGATTTTTGCAACTTTGAAAAATCCCATTTCAAAATAAAAACGAGGCCTCTCAAATCCTTTCTGAAAGAAATGCACATGTACCCCAGTGGTGAGGGGCTATCAACTGGGACAGGGTGACACTCTTCAAGTCCAAGTTGACTTTTCAGCAGGTCTGCTCCAAGCAGGCTACTGAGCATGCCACCATCTCTGCTGCTGGAGCTTCGTAACACTGCATAAACATCACAGCTTCAACCAAACAGTGATTTGAACCCAGCTTTCTCAGGGCTAGTGAATATTTCTCTTCTACAAAGTGGGACTGTTTCAATAGGATGAATTGATAAAAACTTGACCCAAAAAACCCAGCCTGGTACACACAGTTGGGATACATTCATCCAAACTCGCATTCAGCATTCTCTCCCAGCTCCTGCTGTCCTGATGTGCTAACTCCCATGCTCTGAACTGTAACAGAACATGCAGTCATTTCTCTCTATGTCCTTGATCCAAGCAGAGTTTAATCAAAACCATCCCCCTTTTGAGAAGTATTTTCTGAACAAAACTATTTCATCAAAATATTTTCAGCCATTTCAAGTACAACAGCTCAAAACCATTTGTTGCATTGTGCCTCCTCTGCAATTTAGAAAATCAATAGGAAATCTTTGCCTTTGTTACTAGCTACAGTGAAAACCTTTGCCATGCAGACACTCCCTTCTTTTCATGTGCTTTAACAACACTTCTGCCTCCAGCTTCTCTTGGCACACAGGTACTCTGCAGATACACCCATGAGCCAAGTCAGCATCTCATTCATGGGACAGATGAGGCAGAATAAAAAGAGGGCTGAAAATACACCTCTCTTGCAGAAGGAAAAGCTGAAGTCTCTGTCATTCTGCAGGGCAAACTGAGCACGCAACAAAGACCCTCGCTTTCCTCAGGTGACAGCCCCGGTGAATTACAGCCCCAGGAAGCCAGCTGGGAGGGCAGAAGCACATTGTGAGCACTTGGGCTAACAGAGCAAACTCCCAAATGGCAAGGGACGGAGAACGTTCCCTGTGCCCTGCAAACTGCAGCTGACGTTCCTTCCATATCCCCGCTCCATCTTCCGAGCACAAGAGAGCCTGCCCGCACCTCCCGTGTACCAGCACACACCTTGCCAGGGCTGACATCTGGGCTTTAGCTTTGCTTTCAGTGCCACTGCCTGGCCAGCCCGGGGACTGGCGTGTGCTCCGCGAGCCTCGCGTCTGCCCACTGCAGCAGTGGTGTCACACACGGGCTGTCCTACTCGCAGAGCTCATCCCGAGTCACTGCTGCATCAGGGACACACAGGATGCAATCCAGCACGTTGGAGAGAATGCTTTTTCATTGGCATCCACATTTCATGGATAAGCCAGGCTTTTAAGATGAGGTTACACGTCTTCCACATATTTTATCACTCCTAACCCTTACTAATCAAGTCCTTACAGAAAGACCCCTCAATTTCCCCATCAGCACATTCAAACATAAACAACTATAGTCAGCAAGTCCACTCCCTCAGTTTCAAGAAAAAAACAAGAAAAGCAGCACTTCCCAACATAAAGACCTCACAGTCACCACCAAATCTTGGGGCAGAGCTGCAGCAGTTTCTCCCTCGTTCTCCAGGGCTTTAGGGCTCGTTACCAAACTAACAGATAGGTTTGTCTGTTAGGAGCTTTTCCCCATAAGACAATCTATCTGCAGTTCAAACAGATTAGAACACAGCAGGGACACAACACAACACAACTGAAAACAGCCTGACTCTGGCCCTGCTTGTCTCAGAAAGCAGGGCTCCCTCCCAGCGTCCTGGAGTTACACAAAGCTGTGTCAGAGGTATGTAGAGGATGATGCTGAGCACTTCCTCCTCAAAGAGGAAAGGAAGGCAGGCAGCCCTTCTGGGGGCTCGCTCCGTATCCTAAAGCCCAGCTGCACGATACCATTACCAGTTTCAAGTAGTTCTTTGGAAATTGCTATCACTCCACTGCGTTCTTCACTGAGGTGCAAGCCAAATTCTTCCTGCAGGTGAGAGCAGTAGCAAACTGTAACTCTGAGATAAGAAAAGTGTCAGGGAGTCCTCTCATCAGTCCAGGTTTATCAGGACGAGGACACGGAGCTTTGAATGATGGCTGAGAAAAAAAATTATCATAACCCATAAATTAGTCTGACCTCAGACAGTTCAAGGTTTTTTTTTTCAGGCTGTTTCAGTCAACTCTGAGCCCTCCCCTCCTGCAGGACACTACAGGTCCCATTTTCCTCCCTAGAAATTGCAGTGATTTAAACAAACATCACTTTCCACAAAATGTGTCACATTTTATTCTAAGGCTGTCAGAAAAACCCTACCTTGAAAAAGTTCTCCGTCTTCATTTTTGCCCAAAACAATTCACTGAACTCAATCCAGACTCACAAATAATTTCATTCTGCAAAACTGTATTTTTCAGTGAATTCAGTATTCCTCAAAAGGCATTTCCCCCTATGATGAAGACCTCCACCACTTTCTTCTTTGATGTGGTAAACAATAAAAGACAACTGAACAAGAACAAAACACTCCTTTACTTTACTGCTACACAAGTGATTCCACACCCAATTTTTTCATGTCAGAAACAGGCTTCTCAGACTTTCAGAGACATGAAGTTACTCCAGAGAGAACAAATTACTTGCCTACAGTCACACCAAGCCAATGGCAAGGCAAAAGTGGTCCCTTGCATTGCAACCCTGCTTGAACCACAAAACACCCTAGAGAGGAAGAGATTTATTTCTACAGTTTCCTGTTTTTCAACAGAAGCACCACCACAGGGGTTCCTGCGATGAATAGTCATTAGCAGAAATGCTCTCTGGTGCCTAAAAGCACCAGATACAACAACTGCATTTTGCAAGATGTCATCCCCACACCTAGTGAGAGACAGGCATTGGAGCAGAGGGCTTGCAGTCTGGGAAGATGGCAGAAGGACGGGATGGGAAATGCTAGTCCCTTCCAAAGGCACAGAGACAGTGACTCCAAGACATTCATTTTGCATTCCCAAGCAGCATACCCGAAGCTTATCTAGGCTAGACTTTCTTCATCAGCGTATATTAGGCAAGAAATGCAATTCATTTGTGTAAATCTCCCATTTCCCACTGGTTACTTGATTGCCTCACTCACTGCAGACCATCTCCTTCCATGCAGAGTAGCAGTTATCAGGGCAAGGACGTACTGATGAAATTTCTTTTTGATAACAACCATGACGCTGAGTAAACTGAGGGAACGAGAATGCAGTGCACCATGCCTCTTCCTAAGTCCTACAGCTCTGCAAAATCTCAGCACGATTGCTAAATCCTGGTCCCCAGAACCCCACCTTCAGCCAATGCTTAGCAATGACTGAGCTTACGCCCTTCTCCTTGAGAGGCACTGAATTCGGGAGGCTCTTAAGTGCAAATAAGATCTCTACTGAACACCTCCACAGACTCTGTGGGCATGACTGCATGGACAGGCGCAGGTCCCACCAGTCCCAAGCCCAATCCTGCCTGGAAACAGGGAGCAGGGTGAGTGCAGCACGGCCGGCCCTGGCTCCCGCTCGGGCAGGGTCCCGGTACTCACCCAGCCCTCGGAACGTGCGCCTGACGCGGCGGTGCGCCCGCACAGCACATCCCACCGCCTTCGCCCACGAAAAGCACCCTTCCCGTGCCTTCCCGACACAGCTGGGATTGGTAGTTCTTTCCTGTGTTCTCCTAGTTAGCATTCTGCTGGGCAGAACAGCTCCAAGGACTGCCGAGGCCACGAGGCCTGCATGGCACACGCTGCCCCGTGCGAGCCCAGCCACGCCAGCGCCGGCAGTCGGCCCTCAGCGCGTTCTCCCACAGCTGGCAAAGCACCTGGGAGCACGCTGGGCCCTCTGCCCCGAGCTGGGCGGGTGGAAAAACACCAGCCTGGAAGGGAAAAAAGCCCACGTTACCAAGTGAAGAAGGGGAGGGGAGCACAGATCCAAAACACAGAACAACACCGAGGAGTTTCCTGAGTGCCCGCCTCTCCTCCAAGCTGCTGGCAGGCCGGCGGGGCTCCCAGGCTGAGGGAATCTGATTGTTCTTCGACCACCGACTGCACTCGGACGCGCCCTCGCAGCCGCGGTGCCGGTGTTTCCCGGGCCCGGCCGTGCCCCCTCAGCCGTGCCCAGGAGGTGGCGCCGGCCCCTCGGCCATGGCCGCCGTGCCGCCGGCACCGGCGGGGCGCCGAGCTACGGCACACGGTGAAATCCGCCCCGTCCCCGGGCTCCGGGGCACAGGAACGTCCAGAGCAGGGCTCCCCTGCCACGGGAACACGGGGCTCGGGAACGGGAGTGAAGGAGGTCACCCCGGTAGGGAAACACCAGGTTTTATCAGGGCGGCCTGCAGCGGGCGGGGTGGAACAGAGGCCTGAGGAGACGCGGACAGTTGCTGCTGAAGCAGTTTTGGAGCACCAGCCGGAGCAGCCCAGGGCCCCCACGGGTGCCTGGACCTGCGGCCAGGAGGATGTTTATCTTTGCTCTGGGCCGGGCTCTCAGCACTCTCCCTGCCGCTCTCATCAGTCGTCACTACCTTCAAATCTTTAAATGGCCGCTCAGCCGTTGCAAAACAGCTTCAGTGCCAACCTGGTGCTCTCAGGCTGCGTCAGGAGTTCCGTGAGGGTGACTGTGCGATGAGGTGCTTGCAGCAGGTCTTGGGAATTTGCAGGGGAAATCTTCCTCTTACAAGCAACAAAAATGCAGTGTAAAATCGTAGAATCATTGGGGTTGGAAAAGACCTCTAAGATCACCGAGACCATCTGTTAAACAAGCACCACTGAATCACGTGCCAAAATGCCACATCCACACTTCCAGGAATGGTGATTTTGCCACTTTCCTGGGCAGCCTGTTCCAATGCCTGACCACCCTTTCAGTGAAGAAATTGTTCCCAGTATCCAACCTAAACCTCCCTTGGCACAACACAAGGCCATTTCCTCTCGTCCTGTCACTTCTCACTTGAGAGAAGAAACCAACCCCCACCTGGTTACAACCTCCCTTCAGGCTGTTTGTAGAGAGCAAGAAGGTCCCTTGCGAGCCTCTTTCTCTCCAGGCTCAAGTTAGGGGCTTTTATGTGTCTGTTTCTTTTGGACATGTTTTTCTTTCAGGGCATCTATTGGGAAGGCAGTGCTTGGGACCCATGGCAATCTCTGGTGGAACTGAGGAAGGAAATAGTTCCCTTCAGGATTTAATCTCATCTCACCCATATGTAGACATACACAGGTAAATCGACAGCAAGGTCTAATCTCTCAGCAGTGGCAAACAACATCACAAGATGAACCGAAACATCATAGGTGCTTTTAAAAAGGGAGTTAGAGATCACAAACATGGCATTCTTCAAATACAACAAAATTTTGGGCAGCTCCTGAGTCTGGCACCTGGTCCTGAGTGCCAAGGCTTGTTATCCCCACTGGAGGAGCAAGGCAGGTGAAGGTCCTTGAGTAGGAGCGGGGGAGAAGCAGGGTAGCAAAGCTTACAGTCATGGCTCAGTGTGACCTGGCAGGGAATCGAGCCCACTGCATACGGGCACACGCAGCTGCCATCTGAGTGTTTGTACAGCTGTTGCCAGAGTTCCCCCAGGGAAAACATGTTTCAGAAATCTCCACTCTTATTTGTCTTTCTTTTTTCTGTCCCTGCTAGCAGTCCTCTTCTCGGTGCCCAATTCTCAGTGTCTTGGTTAGAGGATCTGGTGGCACCCAGGAAATCATTAGGAAATCCATTAGTAAAAGGTCTTGCTCTGGACTGCTCCATGGACTAACTGTGGAAAACCCTCTGAGCTCTCTGAGTTTTAGTCAATACCAATACCAGCTCTCATGGGGCTGGTTCCCATTCCATGGCCCAGAGGTTCTGTCCACTCTCAGTCTGAGGCTGTGGAAAAATGGTCTGCCTTCCTTGGCAAACTGTGGCTGCACAAAAAGAAAAGCATGCAGCATGTAAAAATAACAGATTTGAGAAAACTCTGGGAAGAGGCCCCAAACCAAATAGCTTCAGATTTCCTTGCAGACCACAAGTCCGGGGAGTCAAACTATTCCTGAACACAGCACCATCTCTTGTCTTGCACACAAGTGGCACAAACTGCTCCCCTAGTGTCATGTGCTGAAACACCAGTTTTAAGGACAGTTATATATGCATGTCACCAGCATTTGACTATAGCTGTTTGGGGAAAGACAAGCTCCTGGAAGATTCTGTGTATCTGGAGGAACTGAAACTTAGGCAAAGGTTTGCCCAGAGATGGTACAAACCAGAGCTGGAGGTCAGTCTGGTCAAATAGGTTGAATTATTCAGCATGCCAAGTTTAGGCTTTTGGAAACCTGCAAGCACATGAAATACAAGCACGTTTACCAATTGGGGTGTCCTCTATTTGCAACTAAAAAAAAAAAAATCCGAGGAGTAGCTCTAGCTCAACCCGTGTCCAGGCACCAAAACCTCCAGAAGAGATTCTCCCAGGCCTTTACTCTCTTCCCACTGACAATCCAGCTGTGCTAGTGCATAGGGGTGAACTGTCCTGCTGGTAATAGAGTGAAGTGCAGAAAGACCAATGAAACCACACCAGTCATTCAAAATAAGCTGAGAACAGGGGCTGTGGGTGTCATTGTGCATTTATTGAATCCTCCCGGAAATTACTTTTCCATGCCCTGAATAAAGCCACTTGGATACTTGTAGATTCAAGTTGTCATTTTAATCAGATGGAAGTCAGTTAGAATTGTACAATTAATTTAAATAATGGTCAGAATTTAAAATCTGTGTTCATACTCTAAGGCATTTAAAGCCATTGTAAATGAAAAATGAAATTTATCAGCCATTTCTGCCTTGCACTGAACAAGTGGCCTTCACTGAACAATTGCTGCGTAAGAGTTGTCTTTATCTTGCTGAAGCTGAGACCAGAATCTACGGCACCAAATGCTCTTTCTTCAGAGCTATCTGTATCTCAGCACACACACACACACAAAGGAGAGTTAACAGCAGGCCTTGCCAACACGGGGGTTTATCTTAACACAGCTAATGCATTACCAGCTAATTCCTGGAAATTCAAAGCAGCCAGGTCTCAGACCCCGCTCACACGTGTTGCTTGTGATAAGAAGCCACACTTTTGTGTTTCTGCATCTGTTTGATAGCGTGACTGAACAGGTAAGCTGCTTTACTGCTAAAGGTGCCCTGACCATTTAATTTCCTCCCAGCCCCGTGTCAGCCTGCTACTCCAAGGAGTTATTTTGGCACTGCTGGTTGCTAGCAAACAGCTGTCACACTCTAGTCTGGGGGAAGCTGCACCGTGGTCGGGGACACATAAATTTTACGCTGTCCATACAGGGCCTCACAATTAAATACTTAATTGTATCATACCCTGAAAGCCCAGATAAAGTAATTTGAGAAAGTGGTGCTCTAATTTCCAGTTGTTTTGTTATTCAAGAACTAGGAATGTTAAAAGCAGGAACAAAGTTCTTGTCAGACAAATGTCTCTCTGCAAATTGCCATTGATACACAATTAGTACTAAACTGTCATTAACCCTGTGTACAGCTTTACAAAGCAGAATATAAAGTAATCTGAAATTGCATCCTTGCCAGTTTCATCGGGACTTGCCTTTTCAATACAAAGACACCAGTTGTTTGAAACAGCTCCTAATGAGTCATTTTGGGCCACACATAAATTGTTTCTGCCTCAAGGGATTTGACTGTCAGATGCAACAGCAACAACGATATATTCCCGGTTTGCTTTTTATCACTGATTTTGTGATGTCTCTGTTTAAATCCAGACAGATCCAGGCCTGGGATATCATTTTGGCAGGGTGGCCCAGGATCAGAGCTAAGATGTTTCTGCACCTTTCAACACCACCTTGAGCTTTAACACAGCCAGATCCATTTCCTTCAGGACAAATTGGGAACAATACTTGCCTGTTGCTGGGGTGGGTTAGTCAGCACAGCCTCGCCTAATCCTACTCACCCACCCTTTGTTTGTGACTCAAACACTTACACTTTATGATTTCTCTTCCCTCATGGACAGTAGTGCTGGAGGCTGGGAGACCATGCAGCTGGGTGGGTTATGTCCTGACAGGACTGTGAGCTTGGATGCGTGACTAACTCAGACGCAGAGGGAAAAGGGTTACCTGGTGTGGTTCCCAAGGCTTGTCTCCCTTCTGAGATGTTCTTTATGCTTCGAAACTGGCACCTTTTTAGAAAGACTGGGCCTCATTCCTTTGTCAGAAGAGACATAGCAATGATGTAAAATACTGTTGCATCAGCTCGAACAATATAGAATAGCTACCTGAAGAGTAGAGTGAGAGACTCCTGGCATAAATACTCTCTTGCATGAGAAGGGAGGAGGGAAGCCCATGCTAGCATGAGAGAAAAGAAACTTGTGAGGCCAAGTGGCCTGATTTCACTGGAACTGAGTTTGTGGCAGTCTGGGGACACTGTGGTAGCACAACAAGCTGGTTGGGTGTTAAACTGTGTGGCTCTGTCACCTGAGCAGAGTCCAGCAGTGAGGATCCCTGCTGTTGAGCCACTGCACTACCTGGAACAGTCACCTCACCTTGTTGTAGGATGACCAAACTATTTCCCTCCCTGATGAGCACCCTGCCAGTATCCCTGTAAACTGGAAAGCTGTGAGAAGTGCCAAGGCAAGCAAGCTTGAAATTACAGTTTTCATTTAGCTTGGAAAACAAATTTACCAGCTGTACAGCCCATCCTTCTTGTCAAAGAAGCACAAGGTGAAGAAAACACAGCTGTGAGGCAGCCTCTCGCAGCTGAACATCTCTATCAGGCAGGAGGTCTCTGTGTGGTGTGAGCTGCTGATAAGACCCAGGAGTCTCACAGCTACCACACAGCAGAGAGCAGTTTGTAGCCTCAGCACTTCCAGCAACAAATGCACCTGCCTGGGTGTTGCTCTTAAAGTCCCAGGAAGCATCAGATCAATCCATCATTGCCTTCACACACATGGACACTGTCTGTTCCTCAGCCTCCCATCACAGAGCTGCTCCCACTGAGCAGCAGCTGAAGTTACCTGGCAGCAGTTGTTCTCCAGTACAGCACAGACAACCTCACACATATTTTTGTTGGGTTTAGGGAGATTTGTGCAGCATGAGCATGTACTGATTTGGATCAAAGGCTCTGATGTAACATGGTAGATTCTTTGTCTCACTCAGCTCATCTCTACAGAATTATAAATATAGGCGAGACATTATTAAAATTTTAACAAGTTTCTCTCTTGGGGCCCTCAGTTATTCACCTGTGAGTAGCTGTTGTTTCATCACAAGGAGGGAGTCAAATGGAAAGTACAGAGGCAGGGATGGGTTCTAATCTTTGAGTAGTCAGTTTGTTTTACAAATCAATGGGGATAAAAAGTCCCCACTAAGCTCAGTACACTCCTTCCAGGTGGTACTTTCTAAAATGTAGTCATTGTGGAAAGAACTTCTTAAATAGCTTAACGATCTTGCATCGTCAGTTAAACATAGCCACTGCCACTGATCATCACTCTCCTTGACAAACACCATGTCCTGGTGAAGGCTGCTAGGCAAAGTCTGGCTTGCAAGAATGCAGGTCACATATGGCAAACTTTTTTGATGACCAGCATTTCTAAAAAAAAAAAGCAGTTATAAAGTGTTAGCTAAATGTCAACTTTCACACAAGGGGGCGGGGGGGGAAGCAACCAGAAAAAAACCCCAAAAGCCCAGGTCATCGTGCAGCATGGGAGTGGGAGTTATTCCACACTGTGGTGGGAGAGGATCATAAGGCACACAAACATTTCCAGCAGAATTGCTGAAGGACAGATCATTCCAAAATATTTTATTGTGCCCTCATTATTCCAGCAAACTGACACAAACATGTTTTTATTTGAAGGGGGAATCTCAATCAGACACTGGCCTTTAAAACAGCCTTAGCTTTTAGGAACACTTCACGGTGGGAGATTTTTTAATACTGCCGTAAACACTTGGATCAAAACTCTGGCAAAAGCCTGAATCTTTTCATAAATTGCCAATGTGCAGAGAGTCAGGCGTAAAAAAGGTAATTGGATAAGGGATGAGTTGGTATTTTGATGCTGCAACCAGCTCCCATGTCTCTCTGGGAGCTGTATATGAGGATGTCCATGAGTATTTATTCCAAAAGTCGTAGCAATGAAAAGGCACATGGAAAAGGGGGGTCTGCAGAGTTGATTGGAAATTCAGCACATCTTAGAAAAGGTACATCCAATTAGGTGAGCTCAAGTTTAATTCTGCTGGTTGCTAAAAGGAAGCCATTGTGCAACTGTTTTGCAAGAGCATTGAAACTGGTAGAACAAGATACACAGCATGTGGAAGTGAAACTAAAGATATTAAAGAAGAGTTTGGGTTGCTGTTGGGTCTTCTTTAATTACCTTTTTAAGACACTCCACTTTTCTTTAAACTTTAAATAACAGCATGAAGAAGGCCTCATCTCTTAGACGGAGCAAGTAATCCTCTGTCATGCGTCAGCACTTACGAGAACAAGCCAAGCTGCTCAGCGCATGGAAGATGAGAGATGGAGAACAGGTTCTGTAACAAGGGCCCCTGTTCAAAGCGAGTCAAGAGAGGTCTCAGCAGCTAACTCACCAGGTATGCGTTGTACATCAACAAAGCCTTCTCTGTTGAATGAAAGGCTCCTTCATCTTTGCCTCTAACCTCCATTCCTTCCTCACCACAGCAGAGGGATTTGCTTTTCAGAGAAGGAAACTCTGAGAACATACTCATTTCTTCTATGGATCCAGAAAACCACAGAAACAACTAGAGCCCAAGCCCTTGCTGTTCCCTGCAGATGTGGCACGGGTTTTACACAAACCCTGAATGAAGTTGGGATCTCAGCTTAGGAGCTGAGTAGTCCTCCATGCCAACACAAGCCTTGAGCTCTGAGTCTGCCCTTCAGGAGCTTTCCTCCATCATGAGGATCTGCAAGTGGGGAAATAAACCCCGCAGTAACAGATTCTTTACACTTCCACTATTTCAGCCAACTCCTGTGTATATATCTGGTAAGCAAGGAGCTGCTGCCTTGGGATGCTACTGCTAACCAGTTAACAACCAGGAAAAGCTGTTACTGTAGTTTCATTGAACTGGGCAGAGTAATAGCTGAGACACAGAAGTCTTTCTATCCTCCCTCAGATGTGGATGACTACTTCTATCATATTTGAGGTCTAAACTGTGAAAGAATTATTATTTCTCACTTTTTTTCTCCTCATTTTGGTACATCTTCACCTTCTTATTGCATTTCCCCTACATCCGTCAAAGCAGCAGGAATATATATTTTAACAATATTCAAAACTCTTTTTCCTCATTCTTTTTACATGTCCTCAAAAAGCTGGTCTGAAACCCATATGTACTTAAGACTGTCGTTAGCACCTTATGTGGTCGGCTAAATGACCTCAAAAAGTGGTGAGAGAAGGAATTTGTGTACTGGAAGCATTCGGCCTAACAACCATCATGACCCAAGTTATCTTCTCTTTCTTCCTCTGAGCTTCTCTTCATTTCTGTCCAGCTTAGGCATCCTCATCTCTTCTGTTTAAGGAGGATTCAACAGTCTGCTTGGCTGTGCTCAGAAACTTTCCGGTAGAAATTCTAAAGAAAATAAAAAGTGTAGGCCAGAAATTATATGATTTTTGTGGATCCAAGTTTTGAGTACCAAATCAAACTATTATCTGAGATGATCTGTTCATATTTGGTTCCCCAGAAATCAGTCAAGAAAGACCCCAAAATAATAATTAAAAATACTGAAATACTGTGGTTCTGTTCTTAAGGTGATGCACTGTCTGTTAGCCCAGAAGTGACTTAGTAAAGTCCTTTAATCTGAAAAATTATTACATCCTGCCTTCAGAAAACCCCAAGTAAATGGCAATCCCAGTGTTTATCATGGAATACAGTGATGCCAGAGCTACCCTGAAGAGATGACCTCAGCCTCTCCACATGCCCCAGGGCAGGATTCATGAAAAATAAGAGTAGGACAGAGTTCTTAAAAAAAATTGGAAGCTGCCAGGCAAGGTAGATACAATTGGTAAGCATATATGATCCCCATTTCAGGAATTTAAGGGGGTTGAATACTGCAACCTTGAAGTAGTTACCAGACAAACTGTGCTTGTACCAGGTGCCATGCAGAGAGAAGGGGCAGGTGGACTATGGCTGCAGTGGTTCTTAGCACTGAAGACTAAAAAATTCTGAAGTTTTCAGCTGCGTTGGGAAGGTATTTTTGTTTTATCAATATAAGTGATAAGCAGCTGTTCTTCAAATCCAAAACATACACAAGAGCTTCATATGTCACAGAAAAATATATAGTGGCTCAAAATATTGTTCAAATGTATCTGCTGCTTAGAGATACACATACAAATGCTTTAAATCTCTGGATGTAAAGACAAAATAACTGAAAGTAATAAGATAGAACCAGATATATTTCAAGTCATTCTGAAAGAGGTGCTCAGAGGTTGTAGGAACAGTGGTCATGGAACTTAGAGCTGTTACTGATTTTATTACTTTCTAGTTAGATTGATATCACATGAATAAAACTGGTTTTAAGGGAGAGGAATAGAATTTTCAAATCAGGGTCCAAAAAAAGAAAATTGCTTTTAAATCTCAATGCAATCCCCTTCTCACTCCTGCCATTTGGGAACAACCTGCAGTAGGAGATATGGAGGCTCAGCACTGCTCGGGGCACACAACCCAAGCCTTAGGGGAGGAAATGGCCCCTGCAAGTCACAAATGAGACCCTTGCCAAGTCCTCTGCATGAGAAGAGGCTGAACAAGCTCCTTAGCTCACCTGCCAATGTTTGACAGGTACATGGATAAGAGGGGTGCCAATCATATATTTGGGCTGGAAATGGCATGCAGAGCTTTATTCCTTAATGCATTTACATGTTATCTTTCTTCCCTTATCTCTCCAAGAACTGTTAGAGAATCTTATCTCCTGTCATGTTACTTAAAGGGAAGCTTTCCTGAATTACCACAATTGTGCATTTGACAAAATGCCTGACTGGCCACTAACCAGTCTCTACTACATACTATACAAAAGCTTCAATAACATTCTTCCCTTCCTAGAATGCTTTCAACTCAAAGATCAAATCCTAAAGATAGCACAGGCTTAGTTACAGTCCTGAGACTCAGGAACTTGGAAATCTGCTTTACTCCCAGAGCTATATTTAAGCACCTGTATACATGTGAGCACAGTTATATACAGATTGCACTCAACAGTTTTATCACTGAAGGAGTGATTATAATCCATGAATACCTGCACTCTGCATGATTTAGATTCTGGCCTGGTCAGTGCTTCCACACATCTGCTCACTCTGTACACCCTGAATGCTCTGTTATTCAGAAAAAACCAGCAGCATTCTGGCTGGAATTAGAATTTAGCATTACCATAAGGGAAGGCTTTGATGCAAATGAACCACTGGAGACAGAGGGAAGGCAAAGAGAAGACATTTCAGCTCAGGACACTGCATTATCATGCACCCCTTTATTTAGCACACAGGGCTGCTCTTTAGTGCTAAGGCGCAACATCCCAGCTCCTCCCACTGCCCTAGCCGACTTTATCAGCAGCACGTGCCAAGAGCCAGGTACTCTGCTAGAGTTCCCCCACCAACAGCTAGGATCCATCAGAAACCTCAATATCCTTTCCCTCAAGAGTTCCAAATGTCTTAGGGGGGGTTATTACATAGCATCTTTCTTCGAGGTTGTGCATTAGCCCTTTTCCAACACTTGCTCGCCCATGGCTATTAACTTGAGCTTTTTCCTTTGAGTACAAACACAAGAACGTTTTGCTTCTTATGATACCAACTTTAGGAAGCCGGATGACTAATAAGCTGTGACCTGGTGCAGAGCACAAGGTATGGAAGCATTGGAAAGCAGCATTTCCCATATTTCATTTAGGTTCCCATATTTCACTGGGCTGGTAGAGCAGAGTTCAGAGAATAAGCTCCTCTAGTACCATCTATTGTACACATTTACGGAGTGGGCATTTTTTTCCATGTCTGCACATTCAGGCTGACATATGGGATTCAATCCTCACAGTTTAGACACAGAGTTGTGACCTGGTCACTGCAATCCAGCAAAGGAGACTTCTGTGCAAGACTGAGCAGACTTATCTTGTCAGAACTCACCCTACAGACATCTACTACTGTTACTACTGTTATAAAACTCCATCGTAGTAAATTACACGATGAAATTTGGAGTCTGATCCTCAGTTCTTCAGGTCTGGAAGTATAATTTCAAATGTGGAAAAAATAAGACCTTTTCTTGTCCAATATAGTATTACTTCCCACTGGCATTTGGATGTAATCTGTAATAAACATTCAGTTGCACCACCATAAACTTTTGGCAAGCTCTTACTAAGGGTCACCTCAGTGTAACAAAAGCAACAAACACTTCAGTCTTGTAGACAGGGTGGAGAGTCCTTATTAGCTACTATTTCACTGCTTTATTTCTTTTTCTGACCCCTTCACTGGCATGACTACTTCAGGTAGAAAATCGAATTCTCAATCAGTAAAAACAGAATCTGATGCATGAAAATGATAAACATTTGCTTTATTAAATTACTTTTATACTTCTACAAAGAAATTTTCTGATTTCTGTTACAGAATTAAGTGAAGGAAATTCATTGCTGTCTCTGCAGTTACCTAAATTTAGATACAAAAAGGTTGTAAAAAGACCGCCCTATTCAAGTTACATAAAACAGGCAGAGAATAGACAAGTTCCCTTAGGAATCTTGAGGCTCAGAAATATAAAGTCCCATAATACAATGAAATTAAGAATTCAGCAATGTGTTGAACAATTGTAAACTGTAACTGCACTAGTGGACCACATTATTCAGCAGTTTCCTTAAAGGTATGAACTGTGAACTGAACAAAAAGTGTAGCTGACACAGCAGACTTCATTTAGTTGTTCTCCCTTTCACTCCCTCCAAGTCAAAGCTGTGAGATCAGCATTTAAATGATAGGAAGGAAACTTGCCTCCATAAATATCAGAAATTTCTCCATTCCATAGCTATTTATATAAAGTAACTAGCTGTTACAAATCAGTTTCAAGTAAAACAGGTGGCTGAGGCAAAAATAATCAAAATCAGATCATACACAATTTTACTGTAAATACAGTAATTTGAAAGATAAACACATAACCATAGCACTGACAGGATATCAATGCTGCTGTATTATAGACATGATGTGTCAGTAGAAAATTAGGATGTCTATTATCAAAATTGAGGACATTCATTCCAGTCTCTGGTTATCTAATCTTAGTGCAAAACAGATGCTAAGACATATTTAGCAAAAAAGGTGATACATTTAAGGCCAAAAAGTTGTTCAGTCATCACTATCGCTTCCAGATTCACTCAGCTGCAAGTCATTTCCTAGAAGAGAAAGAGTCAATATATTAGTCATTTTCAAGGAAATAATCTTCTTCTTTCAAGATATTCCCTTTCCCAATTAAGGCTTACAAAAGGTAATAACAAACAGGTCAGGGAGGCTGGACTAGATGATCTTTCCAGTCTCTTCTAACCCAAATTATTCTATGATAAAAGAACAAGTAGGTGTAGAACCAAACTCCAAGTGACAGAAACTTAGAGAGATCACTTTTCTACAATTTTAAAATCTTGTCAAGGAAGCCATTAGCATATTTGCACAAGGGCATTTATTTAATATCACCAGATCACAAAAGACAACACCTAGCTATCTCTGCCACCCACATTTTCATGCTTCACAAGTGGAAAAACTGCTGGTGAATGCAGTTTTATGAAAAACAAGTTGTTGGGTTTTTTTGAAACACATCTGAATGCTACTCAGCTGTGCTTGAAAACAAAGTGGTGTCTCAATCAAGAAGAGCAGCTCTTTGACGTACCACTTAAAGATGTATCAGTGACCTACTATTTCAAACTGGTTTTGGAACAAGTGAGCAAACAAAACATCAAAAGAAATTTTACACAGCACTTTAATTTGGTGGCTCTCTCTATATATGTATTTCAAAATGAGGAAGTAAAAAGACTACACTGCGCTTGCAGTGGATGTCCATAAGCTCAGGGGGTGGGAGGGAGGGAATCTTCCCAGGATGACAGAGAACTAACAAAAAATACAGCAGCATGCTCTACACAATCTACATCATATCTAGCAACTTCCCACACGTTTTTAGGAGTCTGTTCCAACTGGTATGCTTTTACCCACACCTCCCTTGCCAAACAACCATTACAAAAGAAAAAAAAATCATCTCAGGTTGTGCAGAAATGGCCTAAAAACAAAAGAAAAATCACTGAAACTGAGAAAACTGAGTCAACACGCTATTTTCACATGCCCTTTCCTCAGCTGCAGCACCCTTCACAGATCTCTTTTGCAGATGGGCGAAAAAGTAACCTCAAGTGGGTAAACCCCACAAGACACTCAGATTGGATCTTTTGTTCTCAGGCATATCATTTCTGCCAGAACACTGGAGTCTTTAACATGGCTGCATTTAGCCTTCCTTTGTTTTCCACTGTGTCATCACTAAAGCTTAGAAAGTGGTACATGCTTCTCTGCAACAACAAAAACACTTTATATAAGAAAAGAATAGTGAAGATGGCTGTTTCCAGCAATCTTAAAAGTATTACTGCAGACAATCTTTTTGTTTCCAATCCTTCTATATAGAGAAAAAAATTACAGCCATATTATTTTAGGATAAATTTAAAAAACAATTTAGGAAAAAAAATCAAGTTATTTGTCAATAATTATTCAGAACAATGTAATATCCTAAAAAAATCTTTCAAGACAGAAAATGGTATTGGTAAATTAAACTCATGTATTTATCACTCAAAGGAGAATTACAGTGAATTCTTAGAAATCCCAGCCCTGTTATGCACTACCTACTTCATGAGAGGACAGGGAGTGTGAACAAGATAACCTTCCAAATAGTGTTTCTGCAGCCTTCAAAAGTTATTTCAACACAGTTAATAGAAATTACACAAACCCTGTAACACCAGCCAAAAATACCAATGCTTGTGAAAACCAGCAGATGGGAAAAGCAAGAACTCCAAGTTCCACAGTCAGAATTAATATGTTAGGATTTACTTCAGGCTAAACTTTCTGCCTCATTTTTGCAATCCTACCTCCGAAAAACACCTTTAGAGAGAGGGCTAAATAGCACAATCTAGAGCTGGCGGCTTTCAGATGGATTTGGTGCAAAGACAGAAAGCTAATTTAATGAGGACCCTGAAGAAACATCTCGACTATTGTACTTATGAGGCAGCAATGAAGTGGGGGAGAACTGTTGAATTGTTTTCATGGTGCCAGTTGCTTATTAGCAATATTAATTGGGGAAATAGATTGCACTGCAAATTACAACATTTCCTATGCTTCTAAATCGGTGAATAGAATATATTCAACTGAATCCTTGCTAGTTTTAGGGGACGGGGAAACTCATAGGAGTGATCACTGTTTCACAGATCTTAATGGTCACACCAACACCAAACTAATATAAGGGAAAAGTATTACTTGGCAAAGTAAAGCAGCTATGTTTGTACCAGCATGAAGTATCAAAAGAAGTGAAGTTGTGCTGAATACCAAGTACCTAACACAAGGCCCCATAATAGCCCATCTATGCTGGGTTTTCTTTGGAAAGTTACTTTGTTTAACATAACCCTTGTTTAAACAAAAAGTAGACATAAAGCAACATATGATCAAATATTCATGAAGAACAGATTCTTTAGTGCCACCATTTACAGACTTTGTTATAAGGCAAGTTGTGAGCCTATTTAATCAGATTCTCAAGGTAGAAAGGGGAAGAAGCAGTATTTTGGGAGTGAGGGGCAGTCTTGAGCCCCAGATTCCTGAAGAGGTAGATATGTATCTGACAGAAGTATTTGGTTACCATGCTCTAGACATCACCTCCTCCATTTTCCAAGTTCTGCAAAATCTCAGCTGTATAATTTCTATGTGCAAGATAAAACTCTGCTCTCTAAGCTTCCCCTAACCTTCTCCCTGCACACAGGAAGTCAAAGAAAAACTTCACTAATTACCCAGTATGGCCCTGATTCTACAGAGGTGCACAAAACTAGTCACAGACATAAGCACGCACACCTTAAAGCAAGATTAGACAAGCAAGTAGGTTGTGCTGACATTTGTTGATTCAATATTTTATTTTTGCAAAACCTTGAGATGGAAGAAATGACTGTACAAAATCCTGAGAACTCTTGCCATTCAAAGTAGAAAAAAGTGCTATCCATTTTGTTTCTCCAGGATTCACTCTCCTGCCAACTTCCCTCAGCAACAGAGCTAGAGAAAAGCAATCTCCTTGGAAGTAGCTGGTTTGATCTTTAATTAGTGGAGGTGTCTTGTAAGTGTTAACTGCACTGGAAGTTGGGGATGGAATTGTTTTAAGCAGTAACAGATCTGTAACCATAATAGAAGTAAATGGCATTAATCTCAAGAGCTGGGCAAGCTCAGAGGTTCTACCTGTCAACATGGTTCTCAAGCAACCTCAAGCCACCAACTTCTCCTGAAACAGTCTTGATGTTGTCATGGTTTAAGCAGCATTTTCTCCCTATGCTGGAACTGGTGGACTTGACCACCTGTACTTGTATTTCTCACTGGAAGCTTTACCAGCTGAGATTCTGTCACTGGGGATAAAGCTTAATCACATTTTTATAACAGCTTTATTTAAAGCATGGAGAACGGGAAATCGCATTTGTCACTAAGGGATGAAATAAGCGGCACTCTAAAGTTACGCAAATTGTAAACATGAAGACATTGTTCTCTGCAGTGACAGTAAAATGAAAGCAGCATTTAGTTCTCTGCACATGAAATCACAGGACTTTTCAGTCTGATCTTATCTGTTAATCCAATACATAATTAAATGTCAATGCAGGTTATTTAAGTGTTCAAATACTAGCTAAAAAAAAAGAAGAAAACCTGACATTCATGTTATCCACTAAGAGCTGAAATAAAAGTAGATCTGCCAGAGTCTAAAATTTCAGTATAACAAGTTTACATATAAATGATAAACCATAAAGATCTTAGGCTGCAAACCAGGGTTGATGGAAATCTCTTCAAACCAAGAGCTGGCACCTAAGCAGCTAATTAAAAATGTAATAATTTTGGAAGAGTTACCATAGCTGAATACTCACTTCTAAGTCTGAGTACTCCTGTTATTTAGGTAGGGAACTTAAGTTTCTCTACCTAGTGGGATTTTTTTATGTGAGAGTTTTCCAAATTTTCCTTTTTTTGAATATACTGAGCATTCAATTCCAGGCTGTGCAGCAACCCCTCTTGAACATCACAGCTACTCTTCAAATTACATTTTTAGTTGCCTGAATGGGTGGAATAAGATAGTATCACCTTAAAGCAAATCCCCTCATTCCTTATATGCAAAGAACAGTTTCGCCATGTTGGCCAGTGGAACACTGCCATGAATAATTGTAACTGACACAGCTAAGAATACACCATCTTTTCTGTAACTCAAGAGTATTGCAACCATAGTATCCTTCCCATAGTTCTATCCAAGAAATTATAAGCATATGTTTAGGGAGTGCCCTGTTAGTTCAAGTATTTTCAATGCAAAATTACTGTTCTCCGGTCCCGATGTATAGAACTGGGAGGAAGCCAGAACAGCTCAGGAAATATTTTCAACTGCTTCAGCTTTAATTTAATATCTCTGTGAACCACGAACCTTCTAGCCCAGTGTCTAATTCAGCCTGCTGCTGAACAATCAAACCCTAGCATCACTTCCCACAGTTTTAATTATAACAGAGACATACTTAAAAACAATATGGTTTCCTTTCAGAATCTTGATGTCTGGAATTGTGCACTAAGAAAAGAACAGCCTTTGTACTTACGTAGTGTATTCATCATATGACCACTGCTCTCTTGGGATCTGTTATGACTGGCATCTTTGTCAGGAACAGCCTGTTGTGGTATGGCAGACACAGTAGGCTGAGGCTGCAAATACGGCATCGACATAGGAAGAGAGGGCTTCATTTCCTCATCTTCAGAATCACTAGAACTATTTTCACTACTTGATGAAGAGGACGAAGAACTTTTAGAGTCAGATGAACTGTCAGAGCTACTCAGCTGGTCCATGATACTGGCTTCTGCTTTTAGCTCTGCAAACAATATGATTTGTTTCTCAGTTTACATTCATCATAATTGAAATATAAGGAAGAGGGGAAAAAAGGAAAAAAATCAACTGACATCAGGCACACACTACAGCAACTTTAAAAAACCCCAGACCAAACCCACCAAAGCTCTCTAGAACAAAGAAAAGGGCACAAGTGAGCATCCAGCCTGTCATGTGGCTTTCTATCCTCATAGCTTGAGCACTTTCTCCCTTTCAAGCCAAGTGTTAGAACGAGGGTGACTGTGAACACAAATGCTTAACCCCACATTCCATGGGGTAATGCATCCCACATAGCCTTTAATTTCTGCAACTAGCAGAAAATGTTCTGTGTTTTCCTTAGCACCCCAAAAGACAGCTTTCACTGACTAAAAACTGCAGTTACAATCACACAGATCAGTCACTGTAAGATGTCTGCAGCTGCACCCAAAATGCCTCCCAGCACTTCAGCATTACAATCAATACACTTGTTTGGACCATGTGACATTTTGCTCAAAATCAAGTTAGGCATGAAGAATATAAAAAAAAACCATCCAAAGTTTATATTAGAAGGATTTCACCAAATCCTTGTTTCATTACAGATTTGGAGGTGTGACTAATGCTGCACAGTATGCATTTCTGACATATATTAACTTAAGTCCAACATACAGAGGAGGTTAACCTTTGCAGAAGGGTACACATAATAATTGTGCAAAACATGAGTGCTAAAAGAAGTCTGAAACAGACCTCTGAATCATGGTGGACGGAGGACTTGAGGAGTTATGCAGGGTGCAGAAGTTCATCACTATACTAGATTGTAATGAATACTAGATATTTGTTAAGATGGTCTTACAAGCTCTTAGAATACTTCAGGAACAGCTTTGATATAGCAGACACAAAGAAGCAAATAGGAGAGTAGCACATCTCTCTTCAAATTTACCCAGTACAGAACAGGTTGAAGGTGACAGTCACCAAGATGCAAGACAGTGCAAAGCTTAAGAGAAGAAGGGAGGGAAAAAAAAAAAAAGATTAATCTTCAACACAAACTTCCATGAAACAGCTCTGAGTTATCAAAGGCCAGTCTAAAGGAAAGGCCAGCTTTATCAAAGGCCAGTCTAAAAGAAAATGGTGTTCAGGAAAAATGGCATCAAAAATAGTTCAGCTATGGCTACAGGGACAAATTAACCCAATGCTAGGAAAGAAAAGAAAAAACAATAAAAGACTGGACTACTGAAACATAAGGAAAAAGAGAAGGGGAGCAGAAAAAGTAAGAATTGGAAGCATCTAAGTATCCTTCTTTTACTAAGGACATGTATAAGAGAACATGATCTACCACACATCTGAAGCTGTAAGACACCTAACTGAAAGGCAACACTCAAGTCCTAAGCATTCAATTCCACTTCCTCCTAAGCAATGTCTAATACAAGAAAAAAAATTAAATGAATGGCCAATACCAAAAGCTGAGAAATAAGATCTCTGCCTTGAATTTTGATGTAATTTAATCAGACAGAATTTAAATTAAGTAATTTTAACCAGTGAAGGAAGAGCTGTACATATACCAGAGGATAATGGCAGAATAAGCTTCCTCCCCACCCAGAAAGCAGTTAGTAACAAGCTCCAGGTAGTGTACTTAAGCAGGAATAGTCAGTTACACAACCACTGGATGAAGAATGATTAAGTAGGCAACACTTCTGAAGAGTCTGAGAGTTACAGTGGATCTCCACACAATGTTCTACCACACCATGCTGTTGCAGAAACGACTTGATACTATTTGGTCTTGTGATACTAGAGAGATGACACTATTTATTCTTTGTGTATAAAGATGAATAGCACCTGTAAGACAGCCTTCTTGATCAAGTCAGCACTGCTAAAACCTTAGTAGATGTGTTTAGGGACTATACTTTAGGAAGTTTTTGGACTCATTGCAAGAAAGCTAAAGGAAATTGATGACAAATCAGGGATTTAGAAAGGAAACTTCTAAGGAAAGATTGAACCAATTGGTGTCATTTTGCATAAAGAACAGGAAAGACAGAGGAGTTTTAGTCCATGAAGGACTGCTCAAAAGCAGCTCAGTAATCTGCTCTGTACTTGCATGATAAATACGAAAGTAGAAATAAGCTTGCTGTCAGACTATTTATACGGGAGAACGTGAACAGTAAGGAGAGCAAGAAGCAAGCCCTGGAATGGCTTGCCAGCAAGTACAAGGATCTGCCAGTGGAAGGTTCTAAGAACAGTTAAAAGTTACATCAGAAATCTGACTTTAGGACAGAAGGATGGACTAGATGACTTGATAATATCTCTACCATCCTTATCAATTTTTCTGCATTTTAAATAGTACTCAAAACTGGACTGGCACTACACAAGAATTTGGTACATTGGCAGCCACTTTGGAGACTTTTGACACCATCACTCCCCCCAAAAGAACAGACCACCTAGAAAATACATCCTTTTATTTCATGTGCCCAAGTTTTGCTTCCTCTTTGCAACCCTAGATGAATTCTAGTACTGTTCTGCAATATAGATTGCCGGTCAGAGCTTAAGACCAAAATGGAAACAAAAACCATCTTCATAATGATACATCTAAAAAAATCTGTTTAAAGGAATTCAGAACAACTTAGGAAGCAGATGTCAGTTCCAGTCAATGAAACTGCCACCTGTCATTTCTGTAGCAAGTAATTACCACCTGCCATTTTCCTTGTCCTCCCAAAGGAAATAAGGCCTCCTATTAAGTGAAATATGAGTATCACACCAAACCAGAGTCTCTCAAGGAAACAGTACATAGCACTGCTCAAGGGTTGATTTATGCAAGTTTTTAGCTGTCTCTTTCATTGGAACCTCATCTTTCACAAGGCTCTGTCTGGTAATTTAAAGTGTATGTTGAGTTGTAAAGTACTGTAACCCATGTTTGCTGAGTGCACAGAAAGAAAAAGGAGCAATGTCAAAATGGAAGTGACTTAGTTCCAGTACTACAACATATATATACCATATACTTGATTAAAGTAGCATTGGAAGAGAGAGTCAAGGAGAGAGCAGCAGAACCTTTGGCATTATTAAGCCTAATGGTTCAGCTGTTTTTTTACCTTAGCAATCTACAAATACTACTTTTTTACCCACTTGAGCCAGAGTGGTCATTTCCATATCAGAGTAAAGTTGCTTATATAATCAGCTTCTACTGTGAAACTCAAATAACACAAAACAAAACAAAAACAACCCACACACGCAAAAACCTCTTAAAAACTAATTGCTTGTTAACAGCAAAGTTTCTGAAACTTATGTGCCAGTGGAGCTTACCACGTTCGATATCATCCATAGGAGAAGATGGAAACGTTTTTTCTTTTGATGGAGAGTTTTTAACATTGTTTGGAACCTTTGTTGCATTCCGCATTTGCTGCTGTTGCTGCTCAATGCGAGACTGGACTTTACTGCTTCCTTCAGCTCTGTGTGTAAAAGGAAAAGATTTTTAATTACTAGAAGGCAAGATGCAAGGAAAAAGGCAAGAATACAGAGGATATGGTACCATGGAATTATTTCTCACGCCTTTCTAAATATCATCATTAGATTCTTAGGTAAGTTATTATACTGGTAAGTTATTATACTAATACACATAATATATTAATATTATTCTATTAATATAGTATATAAATTTATTTTAAATTATTTTTGATACAGTGCTAATAACTTTGTAACACTTTGTCAGTTGGTTTGTTTTTATACCTTGCTACCCAGGATCACTTAATAATAATTCTGCTAGAAATTACTTATATGGACTCAGCAGCAGAAAAAAATATTTTAAAACTTGGTATGAGAAAAACAAGCCATTAAAATTACTGAGACCTATCACAAAATTTTCTTTTTTTTAATTTCCTCATTTACAAGTCAGAAGACAGTAGGCAAGCTACTAGCCAAACAGATCTTTTTTTCCTCCCTCTAAACTCACCAGAAAATAGTTACTATTTCTTTCAATAATATAACATGTCTTGGTTAACAAAAAAATTAATTTCCATTTCTTCTGCAGTCACGACTCAAAAGATGTGAAGTCAGTTTGCTGAGAAAGCAGGCTTTTCACTCCTTTGAACAAGGCCAAGTATTTTCTAAAATCATGTTTTCCTAAAAATAGTAATGTGTAGTTTTATATCTCAGTTTAGACTAACTAACAAATTGATTTTCACAATGAGTAAAGCACAGTTGCTTCTCCTGTAAATCACCCACCTGGTTTTTTTCACAGTGATGTTGCTACTAAGTTTCTCTAGGCGACATTCTCCAGTGTCATGGTTGATAATTAAGATACATTCTTTTAGGTAAGGCTTCTTTGAGCCCTTGAACACAGTCACTGGTGGAGTTGAGCCCTATTAAATCAGAAGTCCAGTAAGTGTTACTCCCGCAGTCTTTTTTCTTAGAAACAGCAATCCATCAGTGGTGACAAGTTCACTACAAGTGATCATTTCTAGCCATTAAAAATATTATTGGTTAATTCAAATTAGATTCACAGCAGCCATGTCCAAAAGCAGCTGGTGTTTGACTGGAACAGGATTTTACTCACTTAGCTTAGTTTGAAACTGATTAAATGCTTATTTCCCAAGGAGAGCAGGCTCTCTCTAGAACTCCTCTCACCAAAAGGGGTTTCAGTTCCCATATCAGCAGAGCAGTAAAGCATGGCAGGTAGTAAATTTTCCCTTTCCAGTCTTTCCTGCTTTAGAACAGCACTAGAGTAATAAATATCAAGGGGAAACTTGCACTGCCAACATACACATGAAGCTTTTCTGTGTACGCAACACTTCTGGGTCATCCTACAGCATATTTCCAGTGTGGCAAATACACTTAAAGTTACAGTGCAGCTGTTCAACCTTTGGGTCTTTTGTAATCTTACATTCTTAGAGCAATTGTTTTTCTACTCTAAAAATCACACAGGCAGCTCTGAAACAGCACTAAAACTTTATGCCCTTCCATAATCAGGATATATACTTATGACAACAAAATAAAGCATTCCCTTAAGCCTGCCACTCTTCAGCCACACCAACTCACCTCAATATTTGGCAGTGTTATTGTCACCTGTTCACCCTTGCCAACTTCAAGGTCGCCTTCACAGGACATATCAATAGATGCAGGCTTAAAGTCATCTAAATATAAAAACAAACTAGATTATTTACAGGCTTTTCAGGAATCTTGTAAGTGTAGGCACCACTTAATTGCAGTTGGAGGCTATTAAGTAAAAGCCTTTTCTGCTAGTGTATCATCTACCATTCCCTTGAGCAGATCATTCCATAAGTCAGCAGAATTCAAAGTCAAGCTGCTTTTCTCAGGATTCATTCAAGTGTTTTAATCTTTTCGTTAAAATTAGAAAAACACCTTTAGGTTTCAATGGATAAAAAGGCTGAACAAGCTGTGTTATATTTCAAAAGATAAATCCTCATATAATTATTTTCAGAAGAATAAATAAATAGTTCTTGAAAATGTTGATCCCAAACATGGGAGATGTAGACAAGTGACTGAAAATGCAAAGAACAACATTAACCCGCAATATGCATTTCTCTGTTTCTGACTTTACTGTAACAAGCATGTCAGAACCTGATAAAAACTTGATGCTTCAGTATAGTTATTTTTGTTAAAAGTGAAATTCCTTCCCAATTTAACAGCGATTTACATTTTGTCTTTTTCAGCATCTAAAGTACTGGTTAAAATAAGTTTTGAGCAAAAGAAGGTATCAGTTTCTGGTCGTTTTCAAAACTCCGAGACATTGTAAACGAGCATGTGTTGAGGCATCAGCATGGCAGCTCTGTTACGTACCATTACCTAAAAAGTGTCATTTCCACCACAAATAAATTGAGAAAGGCTACAGCCCAAACTCTGCCTGTGCCGATTTAGGTAGACAGGATGGCATCAAGAGGCTCTTCAAGGCCTGTGGTAACATAGGTGGGGTTGAGCCCGCGGCTGCAGGTAAGGCAGGGCCAGTCTCGCACGCCGGGATGCCGGTGCCCTGCCTCGCACGCCGGAGGAGGCGCGGAGGGGACGCGCGGGCCGGCACACCCTCCATGGCCACACCACGGCACACGCTCCTCGCCTCGCTGCCTGCCCCATCTCACGCTGCTGGTCACTGGCGGCGGCATTCCTGCAGCTGGGGAGCTTCCCAGTTCCCCAACTCGGCCTGCAGCCACGGGCCGGGCGGCACAGACCGCAGCCGGGAAGCACGGCTCCAGCCAGCACACCAGCCGGGCAGGAAAACCAGGCTGCAGGAGCTGGTGGGCAGGGCTGTGCGCGCAGCTGGAGGCTCGCAGCTCAGACACAGGTGACAGCCCCTGCTGACCTCGTTTAGGGCAAACCCCTAAATGTCGTCGTACAGGACTAAGCATACAACAGTTCCAAAGTTTCTCATCAAATCAGAGTATTTTCTTTAATATATGGCCACTGGGCTGTTAATACTTGAGAAAATGAAGATATTGATACTTCCAATCTTAACTTCTAATCAGCAGCTGCTTTCTCTCTTACTCAACTGTTAAGAAAAACGTCAGGTGTCAGGGAATATTTCTTCTGCATGTGCATTTGATAGAACTGATGAACGTGCCAGTTTCTATGTCTCATTTGTTGGAAAGGAAGAGAGATTTCAAAACAGATTTCAGAATAAATCATCAAATTACAAGAGTCAGCATGAAACTCTAAGGGCAGGAGGTACCAGACGGGGTTGTTAGTCCTCTTTAAAATTAGGGTAAATTTCAAATTGCAGCATTTGTTTAAATCCATTTATAGCTTTTTTCCCCCTCTCCTCTGCTTCACAGTTGCAGACAATCTGCCTAAGTGCTGCTCCCTTTGCTCACAGAGAGCACATCACCCATCCTGCACGCAGGACACTCTCCAGAGAACATACGTGAGACTGAATCTTGGGGATATCAGTCTATAAATAAGCAGACAACAAAACCAGAAGCTGCAGTCCTAAATTACCAAGGACTATAATCCTGGGAGCATTTGTTTCCTAGCTACCCTCAGAATCTTTGAGCACACACCTCTCTAGATAGTAATTATGTACTCAGGGAGGGTGTACTGGCTCCGTGATTAACACCGCCTGTCTTTAACCTTTGATTGCTGAATTGTACGGAACTTCTGAAAACTGAGCGCAAGGAAAGAGGGCAGAGCCACAGGTTCATCTTAGCTCGGTTTCCAGCAGAACCGCAGGGAGACACTATGGAAAAGGCATAAAAAGCGAAGTTAGTGCCCAGCGGGTAGCGAGGGGCAGCTCTAGGATACAATGGCCGTACTTGCTCCCAGCACTGACTGAAACCTGCACCGCTCTCGAAATCCCGACCAGCACTCCACGGCACTCAGCTCCCAGCTGCGCCCCAGAATCCCGGGGTAGAGGCAGCCACCGAGCGTGGCCGCAGCCACCCTCCACCCTTCAGGGGACCGCGGGGACCGGGGGCCGCCGAACCCCTCCCCGACCCCCGCAGCCTCCGAGAATTGCCCGAACCCCAGCACTCACAGCGGACGGTGTGGAAGGCGCAGCGCGGCTGCTTCTCGAAGCTCTCTCCCAGCTTTAACACCCGCGCCTTGGGGTCGTAGAGCGACGGGACCGCTCCGTTCATCGCGGCAGCGCCTCACACCATGGCAGGCCCCGGGGCCGCCGCCGCCGCCCGCACCGAGCATCCCTCACACCGCCCGGGCCGGCGGGACCCGCCCACGCGGGCAGCGATTGGCCGGCACGGGCAGAGCCCCGCCTCCCCGGCGCTGGATTGGTCAGTGCGCACGTCCCTCTGCGGATTTCCACCAGTGGGGTTGTCGGGGGCGCCAGCCCGCACGCGGATATGCAAATGCACCCTCCTCCCTCAGGGGAGAGCGCTGGTTGGCGGAGAGAGGCCGCGACCACACAGCTGTGAGGGGAGGGGGGCGTGGGGGAGCCGTCGCGTTGGAGACGGTGGCTTCGGCGGTGCAATCCCCCCTCCCTCCGCCCGCAGTCGGGGAGCCCCCGCGCGGCGGTGAGCGGGGCCGGGGGTGCGTGTGGGTCCCCTCAGAGCGCCCCGAGGGGGCCCCGCGGCCTGGGCGCTTCGCGGCACCGGCGCCGCCGCTCCCGGAGACAGTGGGGGCACCGGGGTGTCGCCGGTGGGAGAGGGCACCGCTCCGTCTGCCCTTTCCCCGGCCCTGAGTGAGGTGAGGCCCCTCCCGCTGCCCGCCCCGTGGGGCCGCGCTCAGGCTGCCCGGCCGGAGGTGCGGCCTGCCGGCAGAGCCGGTCCGGCTGCCCGCGGCCTCGGGACGGAGTATGAATGGGGCTCCCTCCATGTTTGTTTCCTTTCTCAGGGGGAGTCCTGCGGCCCGAGGCTTCCAGCTGGTGGTGCAGGAGCTGGAGGTGGGATGAAGTAGTGGCGTGGGGACCCCGCGCCTTAACGTAAAAAGGAAAGAGGCTGGAATCGATGGTGGTGTGCGCCTCTGGCTGTTCCCTATGGCAGCCACGGACCCCCAGGTCCTGGCCTTGGCTGCTCAGATCACTGAGAGCAGAGAACAGGACATCCCTCTGCTGCTGCTGAAGTTAAAGGGTAATTAACGCTGTTCCTAAAATAAAAGGATGAGCTGGTGAACTATGGCTAGTCCTTGTCCCGTCTGCCTTCTTAAATACAGAAGGTTTTTCTGAAACTATATAAGGAAGTTTGATACGGCAGCTTTTCCTGAGAGTGGCGTTTGGCCCGGCGACAGTAAGGAGGAGGAGCTGGGAAGCAAATGGACAGAAGTTTTTTCTACCTTTCAGCTGTCACCCTGATAATGTGGGCCCTTTCCCTGCTGATACAGGCAGGGATCTTACACTTGGTCAAATAATTTCTCCCAGTGCCTTTTGGCCAGAGAGCCAGGGTGGTTGTCAGTATTCATTTTTTGAATCTTAACATAGAAACAAGATCATGAGCTCCTGTGTGACTTCCCTGTCTTTCCTTCTGCTGTAGAGCCACTGCTCATAGGAATGGTTGGAACAAGTCAGGTCCTGTTCTAAATTGGGATGTAATTATAAGGAAGCTATAGGTTTCCCAGTGGTTGTGGTTTTACCTAGCCTAGGAAATTCATACAAATGGTTCATATCCCAGGTAATGTATGTTTTGCTACTAAATGTGTAGAGAGAAAATGGAAACCTAATTTTAACTATCCTTCCCAATTGTCATATAATCTTACAAATGAGTTGTAGCTGTAGCAGCAAAAATTGCTGGCAAAATATTTAATGCTGTTGTTAGCACTTTTACAATTACTTTAATCCTGGATCCTGGCTCTGTGTACACATACTCTTCTTACATTTTAGAAAAAGAAAAAAAAAAACCTGGCACATCAGAATCTTATGTTCCTCTTTGTCTCTCTCCTGCTTTCTTCCCACAGGAATTTTAAGTAGTCCTTCCTTAGGATATGAAGAATCAAATAAAATTAAGCAAGATATATACGATTATGGTCTTACTCAGTACTGCTTGCTGGTCCTTAAGCGAGACCACTCTCAGCTGCATGGAGCCTGGGCTACTGCTGCCCAACTAGCAGAGATACTAAGGTAAAAAAAAAGAAGCTAAGAAGTTTTCTTCTAGTTTTCTTTCTGTCCTTTCATCTTTCTCTCTCACTTTTCAAGCTATAATACATTGGCTCCCATCCAGAACAAGGCTTGTTGTTCAGGAAAGGCCAGGGTTAAAGTGCAGGGAGCAGTCAAGAGCAGAGGGGTCAGGCATAGCCTAATTGGTCCTGTTTAATTCATTTGCATTGTGTTTCATTGAGCTGGGGGAACTGTGTGGTGGGAACAGGGTTTGTGTTGGCTTTACCTTTTTTTGTAGACAGTACTCACCAGTGCCACAGGTCTTACCCAGTAATTATATAATTTTGCATTGTAGTTATTTGAAAAGGTTTGTTTGCTTAGATTTCATCTTACAAAGATCTTCAGCCTGATTGACTCACTGCTTGGCTTGACTGTATTTAAATATTTATCTAATATACCCATTTTAAGTGTCTATTTACATTTTTAAATATAATAGATGGCACAGTTCATACAGACTAGATAACCTGATGTAGTGATATTGTGAGAATGGCGTTGTAAATAAGAAAACTTTAAACCCCCAGTGATCCAGTCTCAATTTTAAATGTCAGGAAAAAGAATACATTTTAAATTTTCTTCAATTTGTACTTAGTTTTGGCTTAACTAGGGAGCAAAATTCTAAGGCATGGAGTAATTATGTGACCATCTCTTATTTATGCCATATCTGCAGTATGAATTTTTAATGCAAGGAATTTCAGTAAGGGATGCAAGAGTTATCACCAGAGTAATGTGATGCTTAAATCATCTCCTATAAGCTGTTTCAGTTGCAGAGCATACTGAAATTTATTTTAGGTGTAAAAGTGTCCTTTTGTAGCTAGATGAATCTCAGCTTCGTGCTTAGAATTTGCTTTCCAACGGCTTTGGTAGACAGCTTTACGTGTGTGCATTCCCAAAAAAGCTAACCAAGCCTAGATAAGATATCAGAAAGCAAAATTCATAAAAATTCAGGAAGACTCTTTTGTTGCACTGGTATCAGTGCCGAGTGCAGAATTGAAACAACTTACCAGTTGTAAAACATGCAGTTTCTTGTAAAAAGTCTTCCAGAAACAACTGACGTGTTGCGGTGAGTAAAATAAGAGAGCTGAGATCTAAGGAACTGATTTCTAGCCCACATGTCTTCCTCAGTTAGAGAAAAGTTGTAGACAGGCTCGCTGAAGGTTTCGTGGTATATTTTTTATACGTATTTTCACTGCCTGATGTGCACCCCCTTCATCGTCAGGCTTCCTTTATCAGTTTTTTTCCTACCTTTCTATTTTGCCTCCTTTTTTTCTTCTTTATGACCGTCAGAGCCCTTCCCTAGAATATGGAACAAGCCTGAACAGATTCTGTGAAGCTAAAGGAGAAGGTGTCTTGGATATGTTTTTAACTGAGAAATGCCATAATAAGTAGTAATATGGTCTCCAACCCACAAGTGATTGCTCTTCCTTGGAGGCAGCCACCTTGGAGCCAGTCACAGCAGTGAGCTGTTGTTTAGGGGGGATTGTCCCATGCCACTGAAGCATTTCTCCGATGACGTGACATTCATTCAAAGTTGTTCAAACAGGCCTTTGACTATTCAGGTTGATTTTTTTCCCCTTTTCTGTTTTTTCCTTTTTTTTTTTTTCTCCATTTCAGTCATTGTTGTGTAGGGCTAGAGGTGAAAGAAGATCCTGAGGAATTTTACAAGAAATTTCTTCCTTCAGCTGTAGACAGCCTGCTGGTTTTGGGAAAACGCTTGCAAGCACGATTTATCCGAGCAATCAAGGTATTTAAGTTTCATAGTTAAAAGAGCAGAGAACGCCTGCAAACTTTACAAGGTCACGTATTGGATAAGTAGGATATTATTCTAGGGACATGGTATTATGAAAATTTATTTTCCAGAAATTGCAGTAGTTTTTCTTATGCCTCGGAGCTCTGAAGCTGAAATCTGTCATTGTGCAGCATTTCCTCCATGACTTGTGCAAACCCACTCTGATACCATAGGCCTGTTTGGATAGTTTGGCTACTACTTTTCACAAGTTTTAAAGGTAGAGGGAAGGAGTGTAATTATAAGAAGGATTGAATAATTAGAGCAGTATAAGGGGGGGAAAAAAAGCCCTACAAAAGACAGCATCCCAGTCACGGTAGTGTCTTAACTTTGCGTATCATTAGTTCAGCCTTTGTAATGACTTAGGTCTCACTAATTTTAGTCAGCTTTACAGAAAATGGTTTAGGAAGTCTGAAGATTTCGAATCAGATTTGTTGAGATTCATTTTGTCATTCAATTTCTGCTGCATAATTGGCAAAAAAATTCCAAGAATGCTCACTGCTTCTGAACTTGCACGTGGAGAATGCCAAAGGCAGACTTAATGAATTTATAGATTTAAACACTTTCTCACATTTCCCTCTTTTATTGCAGTGAAGAAGGGTTTTGCCCAGGGAGGCTCCCTCATGCTTCTGAAGCATTCTGAGTTCTAGAATCAGAAGGAAAAATACCCCCAACAAACAATATCCCACGAGTAATTTAAATAACCAACTTCATGGATTCTGACAGTTTCTTTTAATATCCCCATTTCCCCATACTATCTCATTTCTTGGCTCACTGGCTTCTTGCACTTAGCCAAAGTTTTTCTACAAAGTAGTGTGATAAACACCACAAACAATCAATTCTCAGAAAGCATCAGTGCAATAACATAGTTTCTGTTGTCCAACACTTGAGAAGTGCATTTAGTGCTTAAGAAGGAAGCTTCCTAAATGACATGCCAGGAGACTCTTATCCACAATATGTAATTTCCCCCATACTTTCTTATTATGCCTCAGCCTACATGCTACTTGAGTCATGCTTGTGGGCAAAGATTTCTTTTGAATGCAAATGCAGTCTGCATTATAATTAGTACTTTGGCTTTTAAACTTCGTGGTCTCAGAGGTGACTGGGCACCCAGACTTGGTGCTTGCTCAGTGGAATTTTGGAAATCCCACTCTGCCAGTGGAGATTTGAAGTTTATTCTGCTTTCTTTTGCTTTTTGTACAAGTCTTTGAAGTCAAGGGAAGTACTGAATAGCTTTCAGAAACTGACGTGTTGCCAAAACACAGGCAGATAATATTACAGCTTAACATATTACTGTTATTTTGTATCTCTCCTTGTCAGTATGGACCAAATACAAAGTTAAACCTTGACTAAGGGCTGGGGCTCCAGCAGGGATCTAGGAGTAGGCTTCCCAGGGTTTCATTTATGGAGGCTCAATTAATGTGGCATGTATAAGGCCATGTGCTTTGTAACAACATTTGTCAGCAGTGTGGTACTGTCAAAAGCCCTTTTGCTGTTCCACACACCAAGATTCCAGATTTCCAGTAGCCTGTGGCTCACACTTGGAATACAGACTGGAATGTGCATCTGCATGTGCATTCACATGTTAAAACCTGGATTCCTACTGGTCATAGGGGAGCACTGGAGCACCTCTGCAGTGAAGAAAGGCTGAGAGAGATGGGGTTGTTCAGTGTGAAGAAGAGAAGTCTCTGAGGAGAACTTATATCACCTCCCAATACCTAAAGGGGCTACAAGAAAGCTGGAGGGGGACTTTTTACAAGGGCATTTAGTGACAGGATAAGGGGTGATGGCTTTACACTGAAAGAGGGGGGTTTAAATTAAGTATTGGGAAGAAATTCTGTGCAGTCGGGGTGGTAAAACACTGGGATAGATTGCCTAGAGAAGCTGTGGATGCTCCATCCCTGGAAGTGTTCAAGGCCAGGCTCGATGAAGCTCTGAGCAGCCTTGTCTAGTGGAAGGTGTCCCAGCCCATGGCAGTGGGGCTGGAGCAAATGGACTTTAAGGTCCTTTCCAACCCAACCACCCTATGATCGATACTGTGTTTTTTTCCAGTCCAGTGTTATCACAAGCAAGCACATAATGTAGTCTGTTTGGCAAATGGATCAGATTTCAGCTTTTTAGTGGTGTGCTGTTTGCTCCCAGACCTCCAAACTGGGAGGTGCTCTCGAAGTTTCACCATACCAGTTTTCAGGAACCTTTTTCATTTTGACTGTGTCCTTGTCCACCTCGTACCTTTTTTTTTTCCCTCTTCTTTAAAGTGATATATTTCCCACTTAGTGCATTAAATCTGTGATGCATATTTGCTGAACTATTATTTGTCTTCTTATCCCTCCCATGCTATCAAATATTTTCAAGGAGTAAACAAGATTTCTCTCTCCTTGTGATTTTTCTTTTCCCTGAATGGATGCTTTTATTTTTTTAGTATGTTCAGATCTTCTTGATTGATCTCTGACCTCAAAGGTCTCACAAGTTGGGGTTTTTTTCCACTAGTTCCTAGTTTCACCAACCTCATTTGGAAATTTGGTGGAGTTTGGTCTCCAAATTCCTGAGGCATACAAACCTTCCCATGACATCAAGATGAAGTCCTTAGTGAAGATACATACACGTGTTTTTACCTACTTCTCTTTTGTTTAGGATAAAGAAAAACAAGACTTTTTACACTGGTTCCAAATAGTAACTGATGCCATCTGCTGGCTGTTTGGTGGGCATATTCAACTAGCAGCATGTGGTAAGGGAAATGTCAACCCACAGAACACCTGAACATTTATTTATGGCAACTACAAGTACCAAGAATCAGTCTTAAGATAATCTCCACCTAGTCTTCTAAACTGGAGTATATGGTATATCGGTGTCTTTAAGTAGTCAATTCAACAGGAATATCTAAAATGGTAAACATCCACTAAAGGGAAATACTCAAGAGTTCCCCTTCTAGTCTTTCAAAGACAAATATTTAAAGTGTCATCCTGTAATTTCCCATTGTAAGTCTATACCTTTTAAAAATCAGGGTGGTTTTTTTCCAGCAAGAGACAGTTGATCTTTTCCTCTGCATGATTAAAATATGCAGAAATTTGACCAGAGTACATTGTTGGCCCTGCTGAGTAGAGTTGGAGACAGATTTCCGAAGTTTTTGCCATGACAGGAAATTTTACAAATATCTAACGAACTTCACTATGTATTTCTGACCTAAATAAGCTTTCATTTAAATGGATATTAATGACACTGATTTTAAAAAGCAGAATTTGGTTTTGTTTCTAGTATTGAACAAAAACCTAAGGAGCATAAGATGTGTAACTAAAAACACACGTGGTCAGAAAAATTACTGAATATGTAGCCAGTGATACACTGGGATAAAAAAGATGATGCTTTAATGATATCAGTGGACTTGCATTAAATAACCTGGGGTAACAAACTGTCACGGTTGAGGTCCTTAACTTTTTTGGATATTGTTACCCCAGTGTTAATTCCACTGTTATAGTAAGAAAGGGGTACTATTGTAACATAAAGGGGTTTAAAACTTTCATTCCCTTGCAACATCAGTGCCTGAGGATGTCCAAAGGCACAAAAAACAGGGTTCAGCATGTTTTTTGGATGTTGAAGTAGTTTAATTATCTCAATAAGTTTTGGTGTAAGAATTATAAATGGGGGAGTTTGTTCCAGAAACAGTGTCTGGTTTTACTTGCTATGGCTTAAGATTATTTGTTTTATGGTATTTCCAAGTCTGGTTCTGTTTGCATGATTTCTTGTTTACTTGTTTTTGGGTTTTTTTGCAGTACTGCAAAATGATCGCTTCCTGCAGTTGTTAATAACAGATGATGTTGAAACAGCAATTATAATGATGTCTGTGTTACACAATATTTTGAAGATCAATAGGTTAGTTGTTTTCGTATCATTATTTTTCTTAATAATAAATGTAAAAGGTAGTTCATTACTGCTTGGTAAAATAAAATCTTTTCATATACAAGCATTGTTGTGTTTTATTGCTTGGGGGTTTTTCCCCCTAGTCTTTGTCATAGAAACTGAAAACATTAAAAAGCTGGGATTTTAATCTTCTTAAATTGAGGGAGTGGTAATTGGTTGATTGAAACAGTAGTACTGCCTGGATCAGATTCCTGGTCCAGCTAGCTGGCCATCTTGGCTTGCTGTATATAGCCTGACATAGCTAAAAATAAGTCACTGTTAAAAAGCTCATGTTTTTTTAATTAACTTCTGTTCTGTCCCCCTCCCCTTTTCTTTCTTTCTTTCTTCTTTTTAAAGTTCTGTCTTGCTTCAAGTTGAAGAAGAGACCCTTCACTCTGTTTTGGATGAACTTGTTTATAAGCTTTCCTCTACCACCAATCCTGCTGTAGGAAGTGCTGCCACAAAACTGCTGTTGTTGGTGGCAAAATTTTGCAAACAGCTTGTGCAGTTATTCACAGCTCGCTACAAAGGTTTGTAAACATGCATGGCACCGATCACTGAGCTTCCTCTTACATTCCCTGTGAAAATAAAAAGACAGAGGTTTTCCACTGTGGTTCAATAACTCTCCAGTACAGGTGGAAACTGCAGTGCTGTGTTGCTCTTTCTATTCATTTTCATTGCAGTTTAAGGTACCGCATCTCTTTCTGTTTCCTAGATTTATTTTCTTCTGTGTATTGAGGACTCTGCATGTGGCAACTTGTCTTTTAAAGCCGTTGTTTGTCACTTCCAACCTGATGGGCTTTACTTCTTTCTGTTTCCCTGTGCAGGTTGGTTATTGAGGCGTCCACTGGCAGGGTGCCTGTACTGCCACAGTCAGAGAGCCCTGTGTCACATCTGCCACAGTGCTAAGGCTCACTAATCCAGAGCTTGAAAGTTTTACTTAGAGTGCACTGCTGACCCTGGCTGTTGCAGGTCTGCTCATCTGACAGGGGGCTGTTTAGTTATCCAGGATCTGTCTGTCTTTTGATATCCAAGTAATTGGAATGAACTCTTTCCAAGAATTCATGAAATGAGTTTATCATTATGTCTTGATGCCTTCAGATGATGAGGCTGAGTATGTGTATAATTTGTTCTATGTTATTCATTCTGTAATGAAGTGTCCCATTTAAGGTTTTTGTCTCTAGCCTAGCAGGGAGCTCCAGGAAACCCCTTTGTACTCTATCATGCCCGTGGAGACTAAGGAAGAGGCATAATATTTGCCAGACCTTTTATGTTCTGGATGTTATTGTTGGTCAAAACTACTTGTAAGCAGCCTCAGTCCCTTTAAAGACAAGGACAGTAAGAAGAGGGAATGCAAGGCAAAAATGTCCAATTCCCATTTTTTGCACTTGTACTGACTACTTATTATATAGTACCAGCCTGATAAATTTCTGGACCAGATGAACAGCTTTGCCACCCATTTGCCTACAGAACTGAGAGGAGGGATTCCTTGTAGTATAGAATTAAATATAGTGTGCCTAAGGCTGGTATCACATTGTGGATTCTTGGGAAGCTGCCATGATAGTCTGATCATCCCAGCTGTAGAATGCTGGCTTGTCTGAAGAGGTGCAGATCTCCATCAAAGAATGCTTTATTTTGCTCTAGAACCACAGTATGCCACAGTCATTTGGAAACTCTTCATCTCTCTCCTGTACGTGTTTCTGTTGCACACAGAATCAGATTTGATTTGTTGACTCGCAGTTTGTTACTTTGAAAGACTGAAAAGAAAAATTCACCTTAGCGAATTAGCTTCTTCCTCTTTCTCTTAGGATTAAAAGGACTTTTAAGCAAACAGTGGACTGGCAAAGGATTTGACAGGGAGCTCAATCAACTCTTGGACCTGCTGTATTTGGAACAATCCAATGGAAAAGGAGAAATGCAGGTGATGAAGTTTAATGAGACTTTCACATCTGAAATCCTATTTACATGTGATTTGTGTATGTTTAGAATGGATTTACTATATCACTTTGTAGACCCTTTTCAAAACCGGTGTTATTATTTCACTATGTCAATTAATTTTTAATTGCCTTTTAAATTTTATTTTATTGTGTTTTTTAAAACATCAAGAAATTGCTCAGTCATTAAGATATGGGACTGTGACTCAAGAGACTGACTTTCTGTGCAGATTCACCATAGATTTCAATATAACCATAGGGGGAAAATAATTAATTTTTTTGCTAACTAGAAAATATAACTGCATCTGCTTTTCTCACATCAGTGTTACAGATTTAGATCTCTGAATTCTAAGCAGCATTTACATAGAACTAAGTCACATACAGAAAATGTTCCATAAGAACACCACCTGGACTGTGTTCCCAATGAAAGAGACAATGTGTGTTTCATGAGCATCTTAAAAATTTTACATGCAGATTTCTCAGAGACAATACTTTAAAGAAAATCAGAGTTATGATTGCAGAGACCTGCTTTCATTTTCAACAGAGCAAGGTGTTTTGTGATCTGTTTTGTTTGTGGGGTTTTTTAAAAATCCATTTAAGAATAGAATTGATTTATTTTCATGGTTGCATTTCAGTGACTTCTGATCATACCGCAAATGTAACATTTTTCCTGCTGCTCTTTCTCCAAACTTGTCTTTCTGTCCTCTCTAGTGTAGGTATTTTGATTGAATCAACATTTGAAATATGAAGTGCTTCAGGTGTTTTAAATACAAATTTCTAATATTTATGTATATATATATGTATATTTGCACTGTAGATTCATTTGTTTACCACAGAGAGCATCAATACAGGTGATCAGATTAGCTGCTTTTGGGGCAAGTATGGAGTTCATGATAATAACTGTCTTGTAAGACCTTAAATACCCCAATTTGATGCATTTGAAAACTGATAGGGTTTGGCCAAATGTTGAGATTGTCCAATTATGCAAGCAGCAATAAAGTGTTTTTATATGCATAGAAAATATTCTACCAACTGCTTTATTAATTTCAGAAGCATCATCAAGCCGCTTGTACAATCCAGGCTGCGTGGCGGGGGTTTCAGACAAGGAAAAGGCTGAAAAAGCTACCCCAAGCAGTGATCACTTTACAGAGAAGCTTCAGGTAAACAGTATGGCTTTGTGAAAAACAGTAAAGGATAGAATCTAGTAAGAAGGTTTGGGTTGGGCTGGGTTTTCTCAAGTCACAAAGGGAGAGGAAAAATTCAGGTCATCTAATTCAATGTCCTGTTTGAAGTAGGCCCAGCCTCAAAATGGGGTCTGGATGCTCAGGGCCACATCCAGTTTTGGAGGTCTCCAAGGGTGGAGATCCTACCATCTCACTTGATCCCTTTCCTTGCACTGGATGATTTGCCTTGTGAAGAATTCTTCCATTACAGGTAGTGGGAATTTCCTTGTTGCACTCTTTACCACTGCCTCTTGTCCTTTTACTGAGCACCCCATGAACCTGGCTGTGTCTGCTCTATAACACTTCTTTAGATAACACACCTTGCCTGTCCTTGTATATGCTACATTCCATGGCCCTAATTGTCTCTGTATGAACAGTCTCTATCCCTCCCCTTTGTCAGCATTGCTCTTCCATTGGGGGTCTCAGTAGAGTGTGACCAATGCTCCAGGTGTGCCAAGTAAAGCCAAATAACCTTCCCACTAAGCTGTAGCCTTTGTTCCTGCAAGGGCTCGCTACTGGCTCGTGTCCAGCCTGTCCCCCTTTTTCATTGGAGTTGCTGTCTGTGTAATCAGTGCCCAGCCTGTGCTGGTTCATGAGGTTATTTTGTACCAGGTGTAGAATTTCCCATTTGAACTTCATGTGGTTTTTATTGAACCATTATCTGTGTTTGTGGAGGTTTCTCTGAGTGTCAGGCTTGCCCTGCATGGGAGACTGATGACAGCCTTGGTAAAGCCAAGGAAAATGACATCCACTGCTTTCCCCTCATCCACAGAGCCGGTTATCACAGAATGCAATCAAGCTGGTCAAACGTGATTTGCTTGTGATACATCTGTGCTGGCTATTCCCATTCACCTTCCTGTCCTTCCTGGATATAGCTTCCCTGAGAATTTGTTCCCATGTCCCAGGCCCTAAGTTTGGTCTGACCAAGTGTCCCTTCATCTTGAAGATGCCTTTTTCCAGTCAGCTGTTATTTCTCAAACATAGAGGTAATGTAGTGCCAATAGGAGCTTTTTCACTACAGATTTTTTTAGCAAAAACATCCAAACAATGTGCTTTTTCAGCAGTACCAAACTGCCACTTCTGGTGCCAGAAGCTCCAACTGTCCCTTTCCCAGCTGCCAGACTTCTCCATGAAAAAAACTTATTTCTGTGATGCTTTCATGCTTTCTATAAAAACTTGTGGCATATGGAAAACTGAAAGTGTGGCATGGGATTGCACTAAATAGCACTAGAAGATGATGTACTGGTGGTAGGACAGTTAACTGGTTCCCAGTTAACTTAACACAAAATTGTCCTGTAAATTAAATTGGAGTTATTGTGGAGCTTCCACATGCCAGAGTGCTGCAGAAACCAAGGCCCATAGTGCTTGCTCGGTGTAGTGCTTGTGAGACCTTGTTCTTCATTAATTTTTAAATCTTTGGCTCTCAGAAGTAGAGTTACTTCAGTGACCTAGAAATAGTATCCTCTGCCTTGGAGCAGCAGAGAAGGAAGCTATGTAAATAATGCTTGTCTCACTTGAATTAGATTGCAGCAGTAATGTTAGCACATGTTAGGCTAACTCTTTTGAGAAATTTAGTTTGAATTTAACATAGGTTAAGGGATCTAAATCAAGTGCAGACTCCACAGCAGGTTTTTTCAAACTTTTTTTGCACATTGATCATTACTGTGTCAAAAGTAGGTCTTAGAAATCACTGTGAAATCACATTGCATTGTGACCAAAGTAGTACAAAGCAAACAGTTATGCTCTATTGTCTAGACTGGCTTTAAGAGGATACTGGACTATCTAAGGAGTAATCTTTAAATTCTGAAAGATTTGCAGGGGCAAGCAGTGTGCCTGTTGAGGGCCACTGGTCACTGCACTTTCGTGCTGCAGTCAGACATCCTCGTCACTCCTTTTTACTCTACCACACACTTGAAGCCAATATTCCTTCCCTCATAAGGTACCTTGCAAGCCTGCAAGCCAGACTCATAGCCCAGAAAATTGGGATGATGGGCTCAGACGTAACATGGAAAAGCAGCAGGGAAAGGGTGGTGAGACTATCGGCAATCACCAAGCTGCTTGACTCCCTTGTGTCATATTTTCAATATTGTAAGCATTAGTGTGTGCCTTTTAAGTAGCTCTTGAGTAATTTAAATGGACTTTTGAAAGTGTTTGTTTAATATTGAGAGGAATGGAAACTTATTAATATCCTTACAGTTGTGTGTTCATGGTTCACTCAATCCCAGTGTACTGAGCAAATACAGTAACTGTACAGTGCCAGTGTTGGTTTTCTTCTGTCTACGTCAAAACATTACACTGAAAAATAGTGTCTGGAGTACTGTAAACATGACTTTAGAAGAGCTTTTAAGAGGACTTTTTAATTTTTAGCACTCAGGTTCTGGTTATGTTCACGGACTTATTTTAGAACAAGTGTGGTTAAATACTGCCAACACTGAAACTCCAAACTTTGCTTACCTGCAGCTGCAGAGGAAGATCTTAAACTCTGCAAGTTATAAACTTCTGAAATTCTGTGGTTTCAGAAATGTCTCCTCAGTGAATGTTAAAGCCTGTAGTCTCTCCTTGAGGCTAGTTCACTATTACATAGCTAATTGTAGGACATTTAAAATGGCAATAATTTTTATTAATAATGCATCAAAAATGAAACCATTTTACATTTCTAAAGAGATGACCAGAGGGAGGCTGCTCTGTGCCATGAACTGCTGAAGGAAGCTTGGCTCTTACTCTGTGTATGTTTTATTTTAGTTCCCAGTCACAGCGTGGTCTTGTGCAAGCAAATATATCTTATCATTAGGAGAAACAGAGGATGAAGAAGACCATGTGTTTTGCAGACTACATAGGAAAGAATCAGTATTAAGGAATCATTTAAATACCTGACAGACAATCTTGGTTTCACAGATGTGCATCTGAGAAGTTCATGAAACATTTTTGTAGTTTTCAATCTAGTGAAGCTGACAAAAATCGATTGGCAAAATGTTAATAATTTTATGAAGAAAATGTCATCGAAAGTCCTGATTGATCCTGTGACTTCATTCACCTTAGAAATATAATATTTGGATTAAAATAGTAATTGCCTGAATTAAAAATGTAAAAATTTACAGCTCTAATTTGCAGAAATGTGTGGGCTGAAAACCTTTCGTTTCCTTGAAACCATTCTGATATCATCAGATATATCATGATCTGTCTCTGTAGGTACGTGTGTGGGCACACCTCAAGTCTGCATTACAATTTTTAGAGGATTATGGTCTGTCAGATTGTGGTAGAGGCTTTTTTATCTGTTAGGGTCAGATCTTTAAATCCAGAGCATCTCTTTTACACAACAGCTTCCATCCCAATCTCTCTCCAACCAGTTATAGAGATTAAAGACACTATATGTATAAAGCTAAAGTATGGTTAGTGGAAAAATTATAGCTCAATTTATACTAGTGATGGGAAACACACAAATAGCTCAGTAGCACTGTGAGTCTAAAGGTATGTGCCATGCAGCAATAGCAAAATTGCTGCAAATTAGTTCTAATTTGTGGACATTTTCCTCCTCTGTCATCCCTTGTACCTCTGCCATTTGTTTTCTTTCCTAGTGCTTAAAGCACTTCTTTCATTGTCCCCAGAAAAGTTCTAGAGGAGAGCAGAACTCTGGGCTATGGGCCCAGTGGGGGTACTCAGATCCTGAGTGGGGAAGGGATTTTGCTGCAATAGGAGCAGGGAAGTCCCATTGTTGCCTTGTTGTGCGGTAAAGTTGTACATTCTCAGGCCTTAAGCTGCTAATGGGGTTGGGTTCATTGGGATGTGAAGGGCAGTGAAGGGAGGGGGAGTCTTAGCTCACACCTCCTCATACTTCACTGAGACCATGGCCAAGTGGTCTCAGTAATTATTAATATTGATACATCAGTGTATTAAGTATTTTATGTTAGTCTCTGTATTGATATGTTGCTGTGTATATCATTGATGTACATGTTGTTGTTAGCTTAAACACTCCAGGGCCAGTTGCAGAGTTTTCAGCTGTCTAATCTGTGAAACATCTGCTGCGGCTTTTTCAGTGCACAGCAGGGCAACATCCTAACTCAAAATCTAGAACAGATCAGGACAAATTTGCAAGAAAATTCTTTCCTAGTGTTCTCTAACAAACTTGATGGAGCAAATGTGTCAGTCTGTATTTCCTGGAGAAAAAAATCCCTCCAAAATTAAGAAGTGAGGGTTGGTAGCCAACATTCTGATCTACTCTTGCAGTCAGTACAAAGATAATGATATGTATCATGGGACGCAGGTGCCATGCATGCTGATGGATGGACTGGAAAAGGTGCATACTGGAGCAGATGGCTAATGTTGCTTTACCTCTTCACCAGATGATGGAATCAAAATTGTTGTTCCAGTTCATTCTGGCTGTGAATGTCCCACATGAATGTCCCATCATTCCCTTCAGGGTCCTTAGAACTTTATCCTAAGTAAAGATTTATACTTTGATTTCATAGAGTGGTTCAGAGTTTTTCATGGATATAGGTAGTGTGGCAATTTGTTAGTTTGCAGGAGACTTCTCATTGCTTGGTGTCACTCTTCAGCCAACAGCTGGCATAGCAGATTGTTTTGTGGATTTTCTTTGTCAATGCTGGACCACCTAACAGAAAGAAAAAGAGAGATATTTTAAAGAAATGTACAACTTAAGGTAATTGTTAATGTATTTGTGTATTGCAGAGCTAAACGGGAACAGGAGCTACAGCATTTAACAAAACAGAAGGAGGATGAAGCTCTAAAACTGCAAATGCAACTTCAGAGACAGAGGGCCATGAGACACTTCCATGAACGACAGCTGGCCTTGCTGGAAGTTGTCCATGCCAGTATGATTTCTATTAAACTATAGCAGAAGATTAAAGTGTCTGGGACTCTTTAGGATAAATTTTCCCCAAATCTATTTCCTAATCTTGCATGTCTGTTTGCACTGTAGTCTTACTGTCTCTTCTGCTGACCCAATTATCTGAAAGAGAATGTGCTAATTCCCCCAGGGCTCAGAAACTACTGATCAAGATCTGCTGCCTTCAAAATGGTGCAGGAGAAAGGGAGAGCCACTTTTCTTGTGTTACAAAGCTCCATTGCAGCTATGATCTGCAAGACCTGACCCACAGCTAGGAGACCTTGGGGGAAGAGAGGCTTTTAACTGAGAGCACCTGAGTTTTTTGGTACTATCTAGTTTGTGGATTAACAATGTAAATTGTTAAGAGAACCTAACCCACAGTCTTGTAACTGTGGATTTTTGTTACCTTTGTAGGTCAGGTGAATAAATATATGGAGGAAATGGAGGAGAAATCAGCATTAACTATCCAGAGATTCTGGCGAGGGTATAGAGCAAGAAGAATTTTTCATCAGCAGAAACAATCTCTTAAGGAGTATAAGGCAGCTATCATCATTCAGAGAGCAGTAAGTATTTACGCTTTGTTCTAACAGTAGATAGGACTGAGTGGATTATTGTGAAGCCTCATAAAACTCTGTTTGTTCTCTTACTGTCAATATAGCCATAATTTATTAAAAAATTACTCAGGGTGATAGTCTAGAGCCACAAGTTGCTTTAAAGGGTTAAACCTTGTATAGGCTACAAAGCCTAATACAGTCTTATAACTAAAATATAAAAGCTGCTTCTTTGAAACCCAGGACTGGAATGTCACCATACTACAGATGAGTCAGTAACTTATTATGAGTGTTGTTACTTACTATTTAGTGTTCATGCTGACCTTGTATGTTGTCTTTTCAGCATCATAGCTGCATTTAGGCTTTAACAGATGCAGTACTGAAACACTTTTCTTTCACTGATTGTTTACAAACAAAGCGGGAAGACAAACTTCCTCTCTGTGATTGTCATATTCTCATATGTTCCTTACAAAGGCTTGTAAATTCTTGGAGAAACGAAGAAGGAGGAGACCTCTCTCTCCTTGGAAAGAGCCCAAGGGACTGACTGATGAGCAGAGACTAGCTTTGCAGCAGAAGGTGGATGACTACATCAAATTGCATCCGGTCTGTTTCTTAGTCATTTCATAATTTGCATTAATGATGCAACATAAAATACTGTAGGGATGAAATATATTCAGCTTCATAAATTCTGATCAAGATAATCCATTTGAGGTATGTATGTATTAACCCTGCTTGTTTGACAGCAAGGCACTAGGATATTGGGGATTTTAACCATTAATCTAATAAAAAGTGTCAAAGCAAACTGTAATTGGAAAACTTATATACATGATGATTGATAACTTTAGAGAGAGTTGCAGAGGAAGCAAAATTACGAAGTTAACAATTAAGAACAGCATTTGCATTACTTGCTAAGGCATTATTCTGCCCCCAGAAGTTTTAAAATAACCAGCTCCTAATGGTAACAAACTGTTATTTTCCTCCAGGCTTCCCAAATGTCAGAAGAAACGAGTAAAGAATTGCATATGCAGGCTCAGGCAAAGCTGGCACAGTTCCTGTTGAGGAGCAGGCTGGATCAGAGAGCAGTGCAGCGGAGAGAGGCTTTACTGGCTCAGGTCAACACTGATGTGGAGCTGCTAATGAGTATGTGACTGCTCTCATCATGGCTTTGATTACCATTTGGATTGAACCAATTTAGAGGGAAAATTAGAGTGAGCAGTGGTAAAGCCTCATTTCAAAACTGAAATATCTTTCTTCCTTTGCCATATGCCTTATCTTGAGATCCAGGCTTTGTTAGAGATTATCCAAGTGCTGCTGTAGGTTAAGGATAAACACCTGTTTTTCAAGGAGCATCTTATTCTTCTGCTGAAAGTCTCTCTCTGATATGTTCACAAGAAAAGCAATGGCCCTTTAATAGATATTAGAATTTCTTAGAAGGGGGTCTCACACAACCTATTCACCCACATCTGTTTTGCTTTGGTTTTTTTTCTTATATTGTAAGTAAGCTGCTGGTTAAAACACTCTCTCCCTTTCCAGATAAAGAGGGGAATCTTTGAGCTGTGAATTCCATGTTTTCATTTTCTCTGGCCTGGCTTTAGGTGAAACAGAATTCACTGCTGTGCTATCTTAATTCCAGACAAGTGGCCGCATGAAAGAGCGAGAGTAGCAAACTGCAGCCACCAGAGAGCACCCAAGCCGGGCAGAATTCAGCAAGTTACCGAATTCCATTATTTAGTCTGTCACGTGCTGTGTCACTGCAGCTCATCGCTCCCTGAGCAGGCAAATCAGCAACACACTATTACATTGTGCTGGGTCCCCCAAGCAGGGAATCCACAGTGCTGCTGCACCAGAGCAGTGGGAACACCATGCTGGTGTCACCCTGCTCCAGGAGCGTTGATCCACAGTAGTGACCAGGAGATCCTCTGAGGTTATATTTCCACAAGAAGTCATTTTGGTGGATGCCACCACTGCACCTGAAAGAAGTAGTCCATCTTTACCCTTTCTTCTTTCTACCCCATTACGTATTTATTTTTTCAGAATAGCCTTTTTTTGGATGGCCTCGCCAATCAGATTTATGATTTATCATGTAGTCATAAAATTGCAATGCCAGCACAAGGAAAGGAGTGACCTAGGACAGTGGGAACTGGGAGGGTAGTGTTCCTTGTGTTTTTTTTTTTAAATACTCATAAAACCACGAACAAAATACAGAAAACTCTTCTCCTTGTTCTTGCAGATGCTCCAGGTTTATCAGAGACCACGGAAAAAGATCTTGGTGCCTTTATGAGTCGATCAATCCCAGTAGCTACCAAGGCAAGACAAACCCACAACACTATGCTGAAATACACGCGTTGGCCGTGGTGGAAGAAGCTTGGAGATGAGTTTATGGAGGATGATGTAATTCCTGATGATGCCATAAACACAGAACTGGAAACTCTCTTTATTGGAGGAAGGAAATCCTTTTAGGTAACAAACAGAAGAATTTCATATTCAAACAGGCTCACGTCTAGCACTGTGCACTCACTTGTGTATGTTTTTAAGGAAGGAAAAAGTTTGAAAAAGACTGAAAAAGAGCAAAGCCTTATTTTAGTGCATTTTACTTAGTAAGAATCCCTTTCTGTACATAACAGTTGGATCCTATTGATTGTGCTGTTGCAAATGGGATTTAAATACTGTAGTTGTAAATGAAGATATTTTGTAATTTGTATCACTTTGGCTTTTCCGTTCTTATTCACACTGGAATGCATAAAGAATCTGGCCATTGTAAAAGCCTGGGATTTTACAGCAAAACATTTTATCAGGTGATGTGCTTTGAAATAAAGATGTGTCCAGAACAAACCAAGACACCAATAAGAAAACAAGCAAATGCGAGGAAGGCTGGGTGCTTTCTCTGTATTCCTCCCAGACTACCTGTCCTTGCTTCCAGCCTCTGTAGGTTTCCTTTTGTTTGAGTTTGTCCAGGAGCTCTTTGTTCATCCATGAAGGCTTCCTGGTGTTTTTGCCTGACTTCCTTTTTGTTGGGATGAATTGCTCCTGAGCTTGGAGGAGGTGATTCTTGAATATTAGCCTGCTTTCTTGGGCCCTCCAGGGCTTTATCCCAGAGTACTCTACCAAGCAGGTCCCTGAAGAAGCCAGTCTGCTCTCCTGAAGTCCAGGGTAGTGAGCTTGCTGTGCACCCTCCTTGCCACCCTTGAACTCCACCATTCCATGGTCACTGCAGCCAAGGCTGCCCTTGGGCTTTGCATTCCCCACCAGCCCCTCCTTGTGCATGAGGACAAGTCCAGCATTGCACCTCTCCTTGTTGGTTCATCTGTGTCTTGGAGAAGGAAGTAATCAGCAGTGCATTCTGGGAATTGCCTGTCCCCTCTGTGATGTCCCTCTAAGAGGTACTGGGGTGGTTGAAGTCTCCCACGAGGACCAGGACTTGTGAACATGAGGCTGTTCCTATCTGTCTGTTGAGGACTTTATCAGCTCAATCTTCCTGTTTGAGCAGTGTGAAGCAGACCCCTACTGTAATGTCACCAGTCCCTGCCCTCCCTTCAATCCTGACCCATAACCTCTCGGCCAATGTGACCATCTGGACATCAGCTCTGCCTTCTTAAACCTTAAAGAAGTTGCTTCATCCAGTAAGATCTCCAGCGCAAGACCTCTGCAGTCACTGCGACCTGGGGCACCTACAGTCAAGAACTGAAGGGTGCTGCCTACTGATGTGTCTGGAACAAGAATTTGAGGCTGTGCTAATGCCATAGCTGCCTGTGCTATTTTTCAGGTGAAAGGCCAGAGTCTTAAAAGTTAGATCTTGCCTCACTGCAGAGGAAGAAAAAAGTGCAGTGGTTTTTGCTGGTTGTATGTGGGCAGCAGTATTGGTTCAGCATGTTTGTTTTCCATTCTCTCTGGAAGGCTTTGAGTTTTAATTTTAGTGGAGATGAATGGAAAACAAATAAATAGAAACAGTGGGCGGAAGACCAAGCCCATTCAGATGCAGCTGATACATGGAAATTAATAACTGGATGGCTGCCAGGAGGAAGAGCTGTGCTCTATGTTAACTTTTTTTAACAGAGCTTTGATTTGGAATGCACTGAATTGGCTCACAGTTCCTTTCTTGGACAGTTAGCGGGTGGAACAATCCACTAAGTATTTGCTAGGGCACTTGCAGGTGTCTGTTGAGTTACATATTATTTTGCACAGCTCTGCTGTGTTAGTTTTGAGCGATGTCCATGACAAGACAGGTACCCTGCAACTACAAGAGCAGAGAGTCTGGGCGTAGTCACCAAGTGCTCCAGGGGATGGAAGCTATCCCTCAGCAGCCAGGCTCTGGCACTGGAAATGGCCCAGCATCTCTGGATGAACTGCAGCAAGCCAGCTTTTCCCTTCTAAATACCTGAGTCCTCTGTGCACATCATCGTCCCCTCGGCCATGCAGCCACTGGCCCAAATTATTTTGATGCAGAAGCCTCTGCTCTTATGTTTATTCCTAATCACCCTTATTCTAACAGCTCCTTAGTGCAGGGAGATGGTCACAAAAAGGCTTTGCTGAATGTATCTTACATAAAGAGCTGAGGCTCCCATGGCCTGTGTTAAATACCAAGTGACTTAGAGAGCCATCTTCCCAAAAAGCCATTTATTGTAATGGCCTCTGCCACTCACTGCCAGTGGAGTGGATAATGAACTCCCCCTTTGGAATATGCAGTTTGCTAAATCATGGGGGTTTTCAAGTGAGCAGAGAACCTAGTGGAAGATGCTGTCTTGCTGGAGGAATTCTAGTTGCTGGTCCAGCAGCACAAATTCCTCTGCCCCACCACAGCCCTGATAAAAATGCATTGTTTTACTTAGTGCTTGTCACCAGGAGATTGCAGTCACCTCCATTTTACAGACCAGGGAAACTGAGGCAAGAGAGCCATGCGGGAATATGCCTATGGCCATATATAGCTGTATAACCTGTCACTTGTTCCTGTTACTGTCCCAGGCAGAGCAAGCCAGAACGGGGCCACGTGCTGGGGTGGAGCTGGAAATGTTCTTGGATGCCAATTGCTGTGGCCAGTTTGGAGCCTGGGCCCAGTAAAAGAGATTCCCAATCTCCTCTGATGCCCCCCTTTGCTCACAGTGGGAGAGATTTGGCGTAGCTTGACTAATCCTCTTTTCAAGTCTTCCTGCACCACGTGCAGCACATGTTGCTGGCATTTTATTTCACTGCAGCTCCTTCTGGAATAAAATTCTCCTGCCTTAATAATGGAAATAGATATAGACAGCTGAACAGAAGCCACCTCCAGCTTGCTACCAAGTGAACAGTACTGTCTGGGTTGTACAATTTCTCAAAAAAAGACTGTAAGAGAGGCCATGAGCTGCGATGGTCCAGTCCTACTCCTGCTTTCCTGTTTGCCACAGACCACAGGCATGCCCAGAAAGCCTGGTGCTGCTGTTACTTGGGCATAAACCTTTGGCATGGGTGGTCCAGCCAGGCAGGAAAAAGGGGCAGAGTTTGGTTGTACCCAGCAGGTCTGGGCTGTGCCTCTTTGGGTAGCAAGCAGGCCTGACCTGGCAGGCTGAAGACAGACTCTGCTCACTCAGAGGAATATCGGGGGTGCTCTCCACACTGAGGGGGTGACACGCCTGGGGGGCACCTGTGACGATGTGAGGGGCAGAGGTGGAGCCCGAGCTGTGAAGGCAGTGGTGCTCAGGTCATTAAATATTGATGCTGTCTAAGCTGGCCTGTGGGGGCGATTGAGCTGAATTGCAGGTTTCTGTTGCTGTGATAAATTGGACCAATTTGTCATGTGGTTTTGTTTCTTCCCTCCCTTAAGTAAAGCTATACAGGAGCATTATTGCTATGGCTTCAGCAGCAGCAAACAATCTGAAAAACAAAATCCTCTGGTGGATATGGATAAAATGGAAGCAATGGCAACTGTTCTTCTGCCAAAGGTGCCACCAAAGTCATGGAGCTGGAAGAAGGCAGCCAAAAGAACAAAACAAACAAACAAAACATTACTCAGCCCTTTCAGAGACAGAGACAAAGCAGTGTCCTCTGCTGGCTCCGACAATTGAGGAAAATTCCTGTTTATGCAGACAGATACTTTTTTTTCTAGCTTTAGCTGTAACTGGACTCTGCAAACAACAGGATGTTCATCTCCAGCAGAGACACAGGCATACACTCGAGACTGTGCTGCTAAATCCAAGGGCGTCTCCTGGCCTTTCAGACTGGCTGTAACAGGAGCTCTGAGCTGAGGACAAGAGATAACCCTGATGCTATTTCACCCCTCACCTCTGAGTCTTCTACTGCCCATTTCCATGGGAGCAGAATCTGGTACAAACATCTGCTCTCCACTGCAGAGTATCACATATATCGAGTACAAGGAGAGACAAAAGCTTTCTCCGAGTAGCGGAATTGGGTCTATTTATAAATTAGCATTGGAAAAGGAGGCAGCTTGTTGCAGGGGGAGCTGCAAAGACCGTCACAATAGGTCTCCAGGTTCTCCCTATCATCCTTCTTTACTGCACAGTAACACTGGGTCATCCCCCAGGCATCCTTGTGTCCAGTGAGAAACCCTTAAAGAATGAGATTGTTTACTGCATGAGCAATATATGGGCCCAGACTGACCAAGGGAAACTAAAGGACAGCAGCCTTCTGTCCCCTTTCCCCTGCTCTCCCTGAAGGCAGGGCTGGGTTTACCCCAGGTGCCTTCTTGGGACAGAATGGCAAATTCTGGCAGATGAAGACCAAGGACAGGACACCACAGCTCTGGCAGTTTTTCCCAGTTGTGCCAGAGAACATGTCTGTAACCTTGAGCACATTCTGTCTGTCTTTTCTTCTGACAGATGATGCTTGCTGAAGAGGTTTCATATGTTTTATTTGTAATTTAAGAGCCTTCAGTGGAGGATGGCATGAGCCCAGTGCCACTGAAATCCCTTTATACTAAGGTGAAAAGGGAGTTTGACAGACTCCAGAAAGAAAAAAAAAACTTGTATAATCAGGTGTTGAACACGCAGAAAGAGTTCAGGGTTGCTATGCTATTTATTTCTCTCCACATCAACTTTTCTCTGCAGAATTTAGTTCTTCGCTAATTAATGTCCTCAGACAGAAACAATGTCTTTACCGATGCTGGATCACTTAATAAAACCCATGAATGCAAGCACTTCTGATTAGGCACCCTCCTTTTAACATGCCTCACCAGTCCAGAACCTGCCAGTTCAGAAGGAGATGAACACACACACACACACACGTACAAGTCCAGTAACAGGACCCAGCTCAATCTAGCATTACATGATAGAGCTAATGAACTGCGGCACTTAATCCTAGAAACAAGCAACATAACCATTCATTTGCCAAGTCCTTACTGACTGAAAGGGAAGAGGTTCAAGCTGTCGTGGTTATTCCTAAAATGAATGGCCAATTAAAATAGTTGTAAATGCAGGATACAATTCGTTCCTATGCCCAGGAACAGGGATAAACGGAGGCGTTACCACTGCCTTGGCTTTATTCTCACAGCAGCTCCCCTCTTTCCAAAGAGACTGCCCGTCACGTGTAAGAGCCTGTGGAGGCTGATGCAGGAAGATAGGAGAGTCACCAGAGCCGTGCTTGCTGTAGGACAAAAGAACGTGCGATCTGTGACCGGAGATAGGGACTCCCGAGGTGGCCAATCTAAAGAAAAGCTACCGGATATGGAAAATGAGGGATCCCAAGCACCGTAAGAGGAAGCCGAGGGCTAAGCTAAGCCCCGCTCGGAACTGCCCGGCACTCTGGGGAAGGAGGGGCGCAGGGATGGGGAGAAGGGCGGGCGCCGGGAGACGAGCGCCCTAAAGCCGAGGCTGCGGGGCCGCCTCCTCCCGGCCCCGCGGGGACCCCCTGCCCTGTCCCCTCAGCACCGCCCGCTCCCGGCCCCGCGGGGACCCCCTGCCCTGTCCCCTCAGCACCACCCGCTCCCGGCCCCGCGGGGACCCCCTGCCCTGTCCCCTCAGCACCGCCCGCTCCCGGCCCCGCGGGGCCCCCCGCTCTCTCCCCTCAGCACCGCTCGGGGCGGGGCCCTCCGGGGACCCCCGGCTCTGTCCCCTCAGCACCGCCCGCTCCGAGCCCTCAGCCCGCTCGGGGCGGGGCCCTGAGGCCGGTACCTCGCCCGAGCCGCGCCTGCCGTTGCCGTG